>LBFL01132313.1:42032-52294 GCA_000988845.1 Hypochthonius rufulus
ATTATAAAATTTAATTAACACAATAATAATAATAGTAATACCTTTGAATTTATAAATCAGCATTAATTCAATTTTTCATTAATACTGTGACATTTTGACACATATTTTTGCATAATCAAAATGATTATATACCGCTATAATGTTCCTGTAAATTATCATTCAGCATAATTATAGTAAAAATTGTAATTAAATATTTCCTCTAAACTCATGTTAAGCAAATAAATTACTTTAATTACGTATTATCATTGTCCGTATCACCATATAATGACGCAATATGATTAAAACTTCCCCATTTTGACCTCTATTGTGTGATGAACGCTCTTAGACTATGAATATCATTCATTTCGCACGTAAATACAATTCTCTTCTCTTTGATCTGAATGTACATACGCAATATATAAGTACATATACGCATCCGCCGTCTCCAAATGCTGTTATGCGTTTACATCTCCATCATTTCCATGCTCATCCCCATCCTCATCCTCTCTTTTGCCTCTCTTTGGTAATTACTAATATATTAAGCATACAGAATGTGAGCGCAGAGAGAGCAAATAGAGTGTGAGGATGTGGATGCGGGATGCGGATCGAGATGAGTATTGAGACGGCTGAAGGGAGAATGAATCAAGTTTTTGTTTTCATCTCTGTACACTGTAATACACTGTAATACTTTTAGCAATGAAATAGAAGCGCAGAATAGGAATTGGTTCGTGTACAGTTACAGGGAAACCTGAAATGTAATTATTCGAAATTTGAACGCATCAATTGAAAATACATACGTTTTAATTACAGGTCAATTACTGTACAATTCAAGTCAATTTTTAGGGTTATTTTTTGACGAAAATATTTTAGATGCGGATTTTACGAAAGGTGTTGTTAATTGCGTAAAGGGTTTAACTGTATATGTATCTCCAATCCTCAATGCATCTCAATGTTTAATTTTGGAACTGTGGAACTGTGGAGAGTCTCAGAGTTCGTTAGCGAAAAGAATAGAGAAAAAATAGTCCCTTCAAAAGGACTTACGGCACTATGTCCTAACAAAATGACGTGCGACTCTCTACGGTCATAATAAAAAATACATATATTGGCAATTGTATTGCGAGCTCTTTCGGTGTGCGTCTGTTTACAGCTCTCTCTTCCTATACATTTATGTGTTATGTATTGTAATGTATTTTTGCGCATCACTTCAATAGAATAGAATCATTTGTTCTTTAGAGGAAAGAGCATCTGACGATTCTAGAGATGATCATTTCAGCCGCAGGATATAAGATGCTGCAGTGATGAGAATGGAAATGGAAATGAAATCGGCCAATAAAATAATAATAATAATAATATTATGGGAAAATTGAGTTTTGGTCCTTTTGACAGAGACTTATATCTTCTGATAGAGTTTCGGTTCAGTTTTATCATATATTCATTTTCTAGTATCGGTCCGTCGTATTCAATTATGATAAAAGTTTTTTCTTTAAACTTTTGACCTTTCGTTATGATCCGTTTTTAAATACGAACATTTAAGTGATTTTTTATGAAATACTTTTTGCCTTTACTTTGATTTGTTCTTTATTTTTTATTGGTCCGTAATAAATGAGCGAAAATGTCATCGCGTGCTGAACGTGTTTCACGTGTCTCATCACTTTATGATCCGAATATTATTTGTTTATGTGATCCGTGTCTGTGTATATGCATTATTATCTGTTTTTCTTATTCCGTTTCACCCCTTATCCTGCATCATAATAATAGAGATCCATCGTTTGAGAATACTTTTTTGTTCATTATTATCCGAAATGAGTTTTTGCATATGCGTTTTGCTTTTGTGCGGTTAAATCCACGATCACAGTGCAAATATCGTCTGAACACGCGATTTGATGATAATATGCATATGCATGTGATATGCATTTTTGTGGAATCAAAAATAATTGTGTTTTTCGTTATTTATCATTTCATTGTTTCGCTAAAATCAATTACTTTTATTCATTATCTTATTTCGTGAATTCATTAAATTTACGTTTAATTATTGTTGATTTAAAATGTATTTATTACGTTTTAATACGTTTTATTATTAAAATTAATTATGCAAAACATATAAATAATTGTATAAAATAAAATTAATGATAATTAAATTACCCGATAATGGAACTTTTTGTTCTTATTTTTAATTCCCAAATGTTTAACAAATTGAGTCTGAAATAAGTAAAAGTTTCACTTTCGTATGCAAATGTTATTACCAAAAAACCAGAAAAAAACAAGAAAAGAGCAGAATTTGCAAAATGCTAACCAAAACCTGCATTTTTAGATTCACGATGATGCTGCAAACGTACGGTGATGTTCGGTGATGTTCTGATGTTCGGCAGCATTCGCTGATTATGAATCCTCAGGAGGTTTTGGATTTTTCTTTAACAGAGGTTCGGTAACTGTTAAGTACCTTTGAGTTAACTTTATTTTGGAAGGTCTTTGTTTTAGATTTTTTTTGTGTTTCGCTGAATTTCAGTTGTATTGTAACAGTGCCGATGTTTTTTCCGATAGAAATTGCGTTAAGGATCTTAACTTTTACAATAGTATTAAGCATTAGCGTTATTTTACGTGTACTTTTGTGTACCGAACAACTGACAGACTTACGTATGCTCCCCTCAAATAAAGAGGTATTTTTGAAGCATTTTCGATATCGATTGTTCTGTTAAACACTGTCACTATTCCTAATGTTTTTGCTCTGTTTTCATGTCATTTGCCGCCAGTGACACGACAGTTATCCCTTAACTCCCACAAAATAGGGTCCATGAAATGTTACAAAATTGCTAAATCCAACATAAAATAGGGATTATAGCATAAATGGCGTGTATGTATTGCGCAATTATTTTATTGGTAATGTATTGTTAATTTCTGAAACCCTATTTTATGTGTTTTCATGACAATTCATTGCAAAATACCCCCACTAATTTAGTGAGTTTTGCTGTGCTCTGCAACTAAATAAGATCATTTGGGAATTCATTTTTCCCATTTTATTCGGAACACTCTTATCTCGAACAATGCACACACAATAATGTTTTATCATGTATCGTGTACCTTTACTTAACTCTAAATCCTCTGATTCTTCATCCTCTTAATTATTGCCCGAAGTGATTATGTCAATGCTCGTATCATCTGATATTACCTCATATCGGGTTTATTATTTTACATCCCTCTAAAGTGACCCTTCATAATGGTCTCTGTTTATTACTATTATTTAGAAATTCTCTGTCATAATATTTCCTTTGATTTGCATATACATGTTCATTTCGCGTGTTTAACCATTACCATCATATTTAGTATCGAATAATAATTCTTCTTTTACTGTTATGAGATATTCAGAATGAGAAATATAATTACATGATAATTGACATTTTAATATCGGGGTTCGCAATGAGAGGGGACAAAAGTTATTCCCTTTTAACTTAATTCTTTTGCTCTGATTCATTATTCAATTGCAATTTTCATGCTTAAGTATTAAAGAATCGGTTTTTTGATGATTCTTTTATAAAGTGCCGCAGAAAATGGCATTAATCAAACATATCATAAATATTTAATATGCGAATAAATCTAAATTTAGTGATATGCAACAATAATTATTTGAAATTTTCATCGCTTTAATTCATGTGACCGCAGATATAATTATATTTATTAAATTAATCTAATGATTGGAGATAAATAATTAATTTATGCGATCATTTCGATTGCGTAATAATAATTAATGGAAATGTACATAAATGTGTGTAAATGCGATGCGAAAAATAAAAAATATTTTAATATGAATATTAATATGAATATTCTAGTTTTGAATACATTAAAAATCAAATAAAATATATTATTCGGTCATTGAAATGTTAATATTGAGACATTTAGAGGTGTAAAGAAATAAAAACACATAAAACCAAATTTAAAAAAAATTTTATGACCTCAAATCACTTAATAACATCAAATAAATGAAAAAAAAATTTTATTTATTTATTTATTCATCTTTTTAATGATTGATTCTGATACTGAATTCATTGGGAAATAAAACAATAAATTATGGTGATAAATCAGGATATTCGAAGTCAGAAGCAATAAACATAAATATTTCAGACGCTTTTCCTTAAAATTTCACTTTCATCAGTGCAAATGTTTCAGCACAAATCTTACATAATAAATATAAATTCGGGTATTATATGTGATATTATTTATATATAATATACGCGCATACAAATAATACATAACACTTGTGGACGGATGTCGAATGTGTATGAGAGGAGAATATGTATGGTACATTAATGATAGGTTTTGATTGCAGCGAAAATGCCATTTGAATAGAGAAAATGATTATCTTCGACTCGAATCGGGCATAAGACGGGTTACAAGAAGTTGATGGGAGTTGATGGGTAATGGTTACTGCTATCATTTCCAAGTTATATGTTTATATCAATCGTTACTATCATCTGCTTCCATGCGATGGAATGCGATGCGAGAGAAAAACCGGAATTTAAATTTAGAAATTTATTTTTTTATTTATTCATTTTATTCTTTATCTTTATTTATGTGTTGCATCATTGGAATTGGCATAAGTTTAGGGGTACATTTTGGGGGCTGAAATTAAATATTCAGATGTGCTTTTGTTGTTAGACCCGAATTTCGAGGTAATCCGTCGCGAAATTTCCAGCGGCGAATATGTTAATGCGCCGAACGTTTTGCATATTAATCACTCAAATATTGTAAATATTGCATATTTAATCATTAGGAGAGAGTATTGTGAATTGGAAAATATGTATATAAATTGGGTTGGGATGTGAGTCGAGTCTAAACCCATTCCCAATAGAGTTGCCTGAGTTTTTATGTCCACTTTGGCAGGTCAATGATGTCCGAATCTTTCGATGCTCAAAGGGTTAAAACTTTTAAACACTATTAACGTGATAATAACGATTGGACAATTCAATGTCCATTCTGATAAATCTAAATTTAAGTTAAATGCTTAAACCATAAAAACCCAAAATATTTTATTTTAAGATATCACATAAATAATTGTGTGTGTTTATGATGGTAAATTAAATCAGTGCATTACCATTACCAAAAATAACGGTGAAACTTTTATGAGATTAAATATTCAAAATTAGATAAATCTATAAATTTAATTAAATTAAAAATTTTAAGATTTTCTTATTATTATAATTCATTAATTTTTATATTCTATTTTTGGTTCTAATAACTTTTCTATTGCTTATTTAATGCATCACCATTTTGCAACAATTGTCAACTCACGAATGTAACTGAATGTACACGAATATTTACGAATGTATACGAATATTTGCATAAAAGTATTGTTTTGTATGCGATTTCTTATATCGCATTTACCTTTAATTCGTTAGCATAACAGAGCAGTTTATTATTTCTTAAAGTATTACTCCGGACAACTCTATTTAGTACTACAATTCAAATGAACTAATGAGTGATGAGGGTCCAAACCTCTCGGGACCACCCATAGAATCATTAAGCGTAATTTGTTTGGTTTTTATGAAAATATTTGAGGGTTTAACAATTGATGCTTTTGATTTCATTGAACTTATTTTTGTCTTAATTTTAAAGCGCAATTAATATTTATCATCGTCAAACCTAATGATAGAGATTTGCGGTAAATATACTTTCAATTTGAGTCATCTCTGACCAAAATAATTGACTTTTGCAATGACCTCATCTAATTAAAGGGTTCGATTTTTGCCGCATTTTTTCTTATAATTAGAATTTTCATGGTAAATGCAGTTTATAATTATTATCAGTAATTCAGTCATTCCTAAACTCAGTCATTATCAATTATGTCAATTTTCACGATACTCACATTTTGCAATTAATTCACATTTACTAATAAATGCGTTAGACTTTTATTCCTCTGTATTCCCGTGTCTCTCGATTGAGCTTATTTATTAGAAAATTGCAAACTTTGGGCATAAATTGGGCATTCCATTCGTGTTCATCTCGAATCACATTCGGGTAGTTTTATATTTAATTTCGAAAATTTAATTTTAATATTCTTAATTAATTAATGGATTTAAATTTATTCATTTCTAAATAAGAAAATGGAAAAGTAAAAAACTAAAGAAAATGTATTATCTCATTCTGCGATCTCTTTCTTAATGTGTTATTTAAATTACATTAAAGGATTGAATGAGTAAATTATCAGTTCCTTTATCAGACCATTCTTATTCAACGCACTTTTAAACTTTAATAAAATGTGTTCCCATAAATTTAGTTCTCATTATTCTCTTTGTACTGTTATATACTTTCACTGATATACTCTGTAAGTCCCTATACTGAAATTCCCGAACAGTTGAAAATGTATTATTTATTATGTTATGTTATGATACGATTGTACAGCACTACTTTTGTATTATGTAATGAAATTTACATATTTTTTACATGTATTTTCTCTATAATAGGGTCATCCGTTCGTCCCCAAATGACGAACTCTATTGGAATGATGAGTAAATCAGTAAAACCCTCCATTTCAACATAAACACAAAGGTATGTGCAATTAAATTTGTTATTTTCGAAAAGCAAAAGTAACGATTCTCCACGCGACCAAATTACGGCCGCACGCGAGTTGCTGATCCCATATGAAGGGTCTTGAGGCACCTTTCACTTTATAATAATACTGTCCAAACCCATAACCTGCAGACGAAACCACTTTTATCTTTATGCACATAATCGTGGCTTTTTACATGCATAATCATAATCGTTTTTCATCTCTCATCTGTATTTTGAATGTTTTAAAACTTCTCCCGTGAAAGTTGATCTTCAGGTGTGTGCATATGCATGTGTGTAACTCAGAGGCAGGTGCATGTCTCTCAGCATTACTCACGTGAACACTGCTCACTGCAAATAGTTTTTCATTTTTTAGTTTTCTTTAATGTTTCATTTCTTATCTAATAACAGATTACGAAGAAAGAGGTTATGTGTTTGTGTGTCTCTATTTAATGTGAATTTATTATTAGAGTTCGGGTATGGGTTATTCGAGATATGCATGGACATTGAGTGATATTGAGGTGTGCACTAAGATTAGGGTGCGAAAATGTTAATTTTATCGGTAAACATTTATTCAGTAATTTTTAATTATGTACCGTAAAATTTCACGGGTAATTTTGATAATGTTTTTGCATTAAACTTATGATACCCGAAAATTTATTAATTTAAAGGCGGTAATAAATTTAAATGAACATATTTAGTAATAAAAATCCGACTTTAAATTGACCATAACCGTTTCTCACCGTTCCGATGCTATCATCTAATTATGAAGAAATAGTCTCTGTAAAAAGAGGATTCCTTATGTATGATAATGGTGATGCGTAATGAGTTCAGAAGTGCATCATTCGCGAGCAGATCGTGAAAATGTGGTCATGAGTCTGCTGATACCTGAAGATGCCTGATGATGATGACGGCGCCAATATATTGGTTCGTTTATAATAAATATTCCTTTTCACTGCCCCTGAGGTATAAACATCTAATGTCTTTCAACTCTTACACATAACACTCGAGTCAAATATTACGCGTCCGGACGCGTGTGGCCTTAGGTATTCATTTGCCGAATCCATTAAATGAGTGGAAATCGCCAAAAGCATCAGAAGCATCAGAGTTTCTTTTAGTTTTTGTCAAATGAAAAATTTGTATCATCAAATTTGTGTTATCTTTTGGGTTCTATGGTTAGGGTTAGGGTTAGGGTTGTCTTTGGAAACTCTGTTTTTGTATTCCGTTTATGTTTCTCCATCCCATTTATTCATCTCCAATGGGTTTGGGTCTGAATTTCCAAATAAAAAATTATCGTTCGAAATTCTCTTTCCGATATACGATCGTTATTAATGCATTTCAATTAATAGTGAATTCATTATGAGGATACCTCAGAAATGACTCTTTAGGACGTTTCGAAAGAAAAACACGGATTTATGATAATTCAGCTCCTCACGTGTACCAACGATGGTATCTTTTCTCTTTTGAAGTGAGTTTTAAGGCGATACCATCACCAATGGGCCAATTGAGAGATAAAAATGTTCATTTAAGAGCATAGATAATTCATTTTCGGGAATTTTATGATATGTTTTTCTTTGGTTTTTCTTTGGTTCATTACTTATTCATCAGTGGTCCTGCGGTGTGCATCGGTGGTTCTTCGTTAGTTATTCGTATGGTTAAAGGTCTTCGCATTGATAAAGCTGATGAATCATTAGCTCATGTGATGCAATGTACTGATATACTAATATTTAGAGCTGTGATTTGTTTTTCAATTTTTGATTTTCTAAAAGCATTTAATTTTTCCGCAGCATTATATGTTAAGGATCCGAATGTTTTCCTGTAAATTAATGGAGAAATTTTTATCACACACATGCAGTGACGCATATACGCACACCGTGACGGGCATTATCAGTTATGGGCTCTTTGGGTGGCCCCTCAATTGCGCCTCAATTGCGCTGAAATCGCCCCGAAATTTTATTTGCAAATTTCGTTCTCATTTCTGTTTCGATTTAATTTATTTTTGAGTAATATTAATACATTTTTATCAAATTACACATAAAATTTGATTTTTCATACCGAATTTAATATAAAAGTCCATTAACGAAAATTGAATTCGCGACATTTCTTTGAATTCATTTAAAGTTATTAATTCCGAACGTTTCCTTAACTATTGAATTCATTAATGTTTTTCCTGCAAAATAATGATACCACTGATTGACGACTCTGACTTTAGAATTTCTATAATTTCTAAAATTGGATATTACCATTGCATTTAATAGTCATTAATATTATCGTTTATGATAAATCATAAATGATGAGTTAATTTTAAATGCCCATAAATGGTAAAATTGAGCTATTAAATGAGTTTTGAGGTTTTGCAGGATGAGGAAAAATAATTCATGCCGAATATTGCAAACTCCGGTATAATACTCTTATTATCTCTTTGAATGATGTGTTTACCATTAGTATATATGCATTTGTTGATGAATGTATTAATACACACCATTCTCGGAGTATGATTATCATGTCCCAATTACACTCTAAACTAATCTCAGTTACGATTACATGCAAATGATGAATAAATATCGAATCAAATGGTGTCAAATTTGTGAATAAACAGATTGATTTATAATTGCAAATATAATTGCATAGATAATCACTTTTTTATTTCAGCATCGATTTGCATTTGCATTTGCATTTCGATTTTAATCCCGTTCAACCACTTTAGTGCATTTTTAGTGCATTTTTACATTTAGAATATCAATAATTTTTTGAATTATGAAATTCTACTAAATTTATGCGTGCATTTAGCATATTAATTGTCTGTAATTCCATGTAATGATGTCACATGTTTAAATACTTTTATGATTTTTAATTTTAATGCAATTAATAACCTGCGACGGGAATGATCTTAAAGGTTAGAGGGTCATTCGCGTCCTGTTTTTATGTAAACATCACCATCGGTAATTTTGTATGTAAATAGTGATTCATTTTCACTGTGTGTTCAGTGTGTTCAGTGTGTGGGAAGTATTAAATCATTAGTCAATTACGGTTTAAATCACTGACTAATTTAACTATCTGATGATACTGATGATACTGACATATTTAATATTATTGAAGCAATAACCATCACCATGATCATTATGATCATTAATTATTGACATAGTGATTTATAAATTTTAAAAACATTATAAAATACTTCTATTTTTTAAGACCCCACAAAAGTGTCATTAAATGTTATCTTTGACCAAATATTTCAGTACGTCTAAACTCTAAAGTAATACATTACCAATAGAATAATAATAATCGGTGCGATCACCTATGATCATCGATCTCTATTTTTAGAGGTGAAATAATTCTTTTTAACCTTTAGGCTAAAAATGAAATTCTCTCATTTTTCTCATGGAATTGCAAATGCTAAAGACGGCGATGATTATCATTATTTTTGTGTATCAATTTCATTTTTGAAGTCTTTTTGTATCACTTTTGGTAATACCATTTTTTAGACTGAACCCATATTTTTGAGCCTCCATTAGCAATTCACTCGGCATTAGAGAGTTTATCCCCGATTCGCCAAATCGATTGCCTTAAACATCGGGTGAAACAAAAATGTAATGCAAATTGTGGTGAATGAATTGAGTGGGAATAAACAAACTCTATGATTGTCCTTGAATTGTATAATTCGTTTGAAAGTACTTATGGACAATTAAAATTATGAAATATTTCTCTGAAATTACGCCGAATGGAAGCGTAACAAATGTACT
>LBFL01132314.1:0-16442 GCA_000988845.1 Hypochthonius rufulus
TCATTCTATTCTAGTAATACGCGCATAGGGTTTAGTTGAGTTTTAAGTGTCCGATATACGCGCGATTTAACGGTAAATTTAATAACATAAAAATTTAGACATAAAAACCAACGATAAGAAAAAACGTAATTAAATAAAAAATTGAGGACATAAATAAATAAATTTTATAAAAGCGAACGGACATAAATTGATTGTGTGTATCTTTTCAGGTATATTGTACTTTCATCATCAGGTGTGTTATTATCTTAAATTGAAATTTCGAAGCATAAATAATAGAATTAAAGTATTGGTAAATATGAAACAAAATGACAAAAAAATAACATCCGTACTTTTGGATTATAATGATGTTTGTGTTGAGGTCGATCGTTACAACTATTTTTGGAATTATTTTGTTTTTATTGAGTTTTTCTTCGGCGGCGCAATAATATGTCTCGTAAATTATTTCACAATATTTGCATCTGTTCCTTTATTAATGAAATATTTTTTGACGGTATATGATTTGGTGTTAATTGCAAATCTCTCGTTTATTACACTTTCATGTGCAATGGTCTCAAAAGAGGTTATAATTATTTAAGTATTTTTCGATTGTAATATTTGTTGCATCACATCTTACAATATAATGGTAATGATTTACTTTAGGCTCATTTATCATATTTAAATTTAAGTTCATTAATGCTTAAATCGAAATATCGATTATTAACGAAACTGCAAATCCGTGAAACGATATATCGAATCGGTGGGCCTATAATTGGGTTTTACTGTTGGCAGATGTTTCCCGTACAAAATTTTCAATTTCTAAATGTAAGATTTACTTAAGTTTTTCAATAAATTTAATATTTTAAATGAAATTTTTACAGAATTTACAGTTAAATCATTAATTAGCTTAAAATGTCTTAAAATATTTTTGATTAATAATTAATTAAAAATGCTTAAATATCTTAATGAGAAACTTTATAATTAAACATAATCAATTCATAGATCGCTTTTCAAATTGCGTGTCACTTTCTACTTTTGGTTTCATTCGCACGATTATATAATCTTTAGGCATTGTTCAGAGCGACAATGGGGGGAGGAATATGATGTCATCATCCCTTCAATTTTTCCATAAACATTATTAATTATTAATTCCATTATTTTATCATTTATTATTGATAATTTTAATTTTTTGTGTCGAATTTTTAAATTTAAAAAATGTTATTTAAAAATATAGTGTTTTTTAAATGAAATTTATTGAATGGTGAAAAACAATATGTTTAAGTGAAAAATCATAGGATGAATGTGCGAAAAACCATTGCAATGAGCGAAAAAGTTGTATAATGCTTTATTCATATAATTCTGTGGATTTTACATTAATTTATAAATTAAAAATTTAGATAAATAAATGAAGAGAATTAATAAATTTTATAATTTATAAATTTCACAATTTTTTATTATTGTAATTTTTGAAATGATAACGATACAATTGACCATAACGAAGGAAAAGTGTTATGTTATGTATCATATGCATGCATTTGAGAAAAATGTATGTAAAAGTTCATTTACACAGTCATTAATATATAATACATTTGTATTGTTTTATTGACTCTTTAAAAAATTAAAATGCCATAGAAATGCTAGAAAATAATTTTGCAATTTCCGGTTTTAAACCAAATTCTTCCATAGGATGATATCCTGTAAATTTAATATGACATTCTATGGAGTCCTAGGTACGCATTCTGATGAAATTTGAAAAAATATAACTTGAAATAAACCTCTTGTTCCTACTTTGTGATCAATTACAAAATTTACACTCTTGATACTTTTATAAAGAATGTGTGTGGGGCATTGTTGCAACACAATAAATGCAAATGTCTGCCCCATACTCATTCCTGGTATTTCGAAGCATCATTGTGATTTTTAAATATTTTTCTATTGCAAATAGTAATATAATAGTAATATTTTCTGTATTTTCTGCATAGGGTTAGAAATGCACGTCTTTTATTAATATTATTGTTTCGGGAAATGCATAAAAATTTCGAAAGGGATTGGGTTTTCAATAGTTTTGTCACGTTATATATGAACATTAAAATAATCTCATAATACGTGACTTTAAATGCCGTCTTAAAAATCATTGAGAATTAATTTAATATTTAATCATTAACTTAATTATTGAAGTGAATAATGAGCGTACAGAAAAACCATAACAACAATTGGATGAATGTCCCCCCGCGATGGTTGAAGTGTCCCCGGAGGGGTCAAATCGTTGCGAGTATGACATGTTTGGCGTTTGTATTAATCAATTTCTCACATTATTAATTTAAATAATTTATTTTCAGATAAATTTATACCGTTCAAAACTCCTCTCGACAATAAATACGACTCTCAAATCCCACCGCAGGATTTATTCACACCGCAAATGTTTTTATCGTGTTTATCGGGTTTAAAAGTAATTTACTAAATCAATTGACACATTTAAATATGTATTATTATTTCAGATTAAATTAGGGCTTTGGATTGACTTAACATTCACATCGCGATTTTATGAGAGGACTGTTGTTGAGGATAAAGTTAAATATACGAAATTCCAGTGTCGCGGGTATGTCTTTGACAATGGTGTTGTACAGTCATTCATTATTACCATATTTGCTAATCATAAGGAAAATATTTAAAAACTATAGAATTGATAAGGAATATACTTTTTTTTTAATATAATCAAACATGGTAATAGTGAAATGACTGTACAATGGTTTAATAATTCTATTACATTAATAGACACGACGAATGTCCGACGGTCGAACAAACGGTGGCATTTATTAATATATGTAAAAATTTCATCACTCAGAATCCAATGGACGTAATCGGTGTTCACTGTACTCATGGATTTAACAGAACGGGATTCTTAATATGTGCGTATTTAATTGAAATAGAATCGTGGAGTGTTGAGGCAGCGATCGCTGAGTTCGCAAAGGCGCGGAGTCCCGGAATTTATAAAGAGGATTATTTAAGAGAATTGTTTTCGCGTTACGGTGATATCGAAGATATGACTCCACCACCGCCATTACCGGAATGGTGCAACGAAAGTGATGATACCGATGATGACGGTAAACGTATTAATGGCAATTCAAATCGGAGTCACGGAAATTCAAAATATAATTATGTTGCAAAATCGACATTTGTTGAGGGTGTCACCGGTGCCACCCCTGTCTTTGCACAGCCGAGACTCGGAGATATTCAAAGAAAATGCCAAAAACTGTGTAAATGGGGAAAGGGGGGTTTTCCGGGGGCTCAGCCCGTGTCAATGGATCGGAATAATATTACACTCCTCAACCAAAAGGGGTATAAAGTGAGTTGGAAAGCTGATGGCACCCGGTATATGATGCTCATCGATGGCAAAGATAATGTTTTTTGTATCGATCGCGATAATTGTGTCTTTCAAATCAGTGGATTGACATTTCCTAAACGAAAAGAGCCCGAAAGACATCTCCAGAATACTCTTGTTGATGGTGAAATGATTGTTGATGAGGTTAATGGGGTTAAAGTTCCACGTTACCTCATATATGACATTATTATGTTCGATTCGAAAGAAGTCGGAGGTACTGATTTTGATCGACGATTGTTTTGCATTCAGAAAGAGATAATCGAACCGCGAGAAGAGGCGAAACGCAACGGGAGAATCGACAGGAGCAGTGAACCGTTCAGTGTGCGAAAGAAAGACTTTTGGGATCTGTCGTTTACTAAAGGATTGTTAAGTGATAAGTTCAATAAGAATTTGTCGCACGAAATCGACGGTCTGATATTTCAACCGTTAGACCCGTATAAACCGGGACAATGCGATGACATATTAAAGTGGAAACCGTCGACTCACAACTCTGTGGATTTCCGACTGCAAATTATGCGTGAGGATAAACCGGGGATGCTCCGGTCTCTCGTCGGGTATTTGTTTGTCGGGGGTGCGGACGTCGCTTTTGCCACTATTAAAGTCACGAAAGATTTAAAAGCATATGACAAAAAAATAATTGAATGCACTTATGATGCGAAATCGAATCAATGGGTGTTTATGAGAGAGAGAACTGACAAATCATTTCCCAACAGTTACAGAACTGCCGCTTCCGTATGTCACAGTATAACTCACCCCGTCACTAAAGAGGGATTATTGGGATATATTGAAAATTTCCGATGGCAGAAGCCATTTAGTGTCACACCCGCACCAAAACGACCATCGTCATCATCTGATCATCCTGTTGAAGGTGATCGTTCACTTATGCCACCGCCAGCAAAAGCCCCTCGAAAAGTCTAGATTTTAAGTTTTTATAACTTAAACTTCTTTTAAAGAAATGTACATATTTATTATATATGTAATTTGTTTATTTCATCAGTATCAGTATCATATAAACTCAAATAAATCAATAATCCTTTATTAAAAATAATAAATTATTAGTAATTATTTGATTTTAATTAAATATATTAAATATATATTAAATATATTCAATAATTCTCATACAAATATTTATAATTTATAATTCATGATATTAATTTGAAATTATCATAATGCTAATTCTATTATTTTTTACTAATTTCGTGAAAATGTTAATTCTCAATTTGTATTTAAACGGTCATTTGAGCATAAAGAAAAAATGTTAATCTATTGCCGGTCATAAAAATAAATATCACGTGTCAATTCAAATTTTTGAAATTCTTAACGAATTTCTTAAAATAATTATTGACCTTTGAATTGATTGAAAAGATGTGTTAAGGAAGAGAATCATAATCGAACGCTGACCCAAAAAGTCCATCAAAAGATTTATTGAAATTCAAGGACATTATTAAAGTTAATGTGAATGACATTAATAATATTCCCGGACTCTTAAATTTAAATTCAATACTAAGAAAAGGATTAACGTACTAAACTCATCGCGCGCTTATCCATGAGGGGGTTGATAAGTAAAAGGGAATAACAACAGGAAACCCGTCCCATGCCAAAGTTTGACCCAATGGATCAAATCTCTCAATGGATTAGTTCGAACATTGCTCTTGTATTTACGATAGCTTTGGTACCATTTTATAATGCCCTTAAACATACCCCCTTTAACTGACCATTGTAAAACAGAATGACCACAGCCTATGGTAACAGGGAATGCACTCGTGATATTTTTAGAATCAGCGTTTATTGAATATTTACAAAGGGGCGGTGAATATTTCCATACCCCTCTTATATATCTGTTTTGCCTCTATAAGTGACCGGATCAACATGAAAATGACCCTTTTCTTTTGGTCAGTCGCATTGATTTAAATCTAAACGCACTCCACATTTTCAAACAGTTTTCTCAACATCATCATCAGCACCGGTGCTTTAATAGTTTTGTTTAATTAAGTTTTCAATGCTTTGAACGTGTACTTTAATTATATTTTTGGTTTATGATTTTCTAGTTTTTGATTTTCTGGTATCTGAATAAATCTGAATATTCATACGGAGGTAATAATTGTAATATTTAATGTGTTTTTATATTGTTCATGTTTAGGTCGTGATGTGTTGTAGCGCTAACCGGTGCTCTCCTATAAATTTTGATGTTCTAGTGTTTTGGCAAGTGTGATGTACGTACCTGGTGAATGTTATCCGGTTGTGGTGCTTCCATTAAACTCATCACCGGGTAAACATTCATCCGGGAGTGTACATTCTTCATGCATCTCTCATCATTCTGTATCGTGGTTATAGATACTTAAGATTGTTCATTAGAATTGTTGGATATTGTCCCGTGTAATGCTTGTCTGACTCTCCTCCCTTTGACCTGAGATGGACGTACCCTGCGAACGTTCGTCCGCCAGCATCAGGGGTCTTTAACAAAACCGGTTCGTTTCGCGCGAAATTCCCATACTCTCATGGAAAGGACCACATTGACGGTTGTGTGTTGTGCCCAATCACAATGCGGGACTCCGAGAGACGCATTCTTTTAGTTATTACCATTATGAAGGCCTTTCAAATGTACTACCACTAAATATTTTTAAATTATCGCTTTTAATGTGCCCCGAATATGAATTTTTCAATTTGTTATTACGCGATTTTTATTAAATTTATTGTTATTTATTAAATTTTATTGATATTTTAATGTAGAATTTTCATGTAGAATTATCTAGTAATTAATTGTATATTTATCATAGAAAAATGCGGTAAAATTTTCTAGAATAATTTTGCGGTGAAATAATACCTCTGAATTATATATTATTTATGAAACCCCCCGAATGCTGTAATGCGCTTAAATAATTTAGCAATAAATATATGAAGAAAATGAGAGGAAAAAAAATATAATATAAATATATATTTACGCCCCCAAAAGTTTTAAAAGTATTTGCCCCGTATCTATATAAATGTGTGCGTAGACCATACACGTATGGTTATTTCTTAGAAAGTTGTGGTTCCACTTTGCTTTGTGTTACTTCTTCCACATCTTAAACTCGCCTCAACTCTGTCCCTCCCTAACTCTGTAACTCTGTACCTGTCTCTAAACACTTAACAGCAGTACACTACAGCAGTGCACAGTGTATGCGTCTGTATGTGTGGTGAATGTGTGTCTATCGCTATTTAGAACTTTGGAATTCCTCTTTTCTCTACACTCACTGTACTCAGCGAATGGACCTGTTGATTGTCGTTGAACGCTCATGGCACATGATGGTCGTTCGGACAGTGGTCATGCGATTCACCGAATCTATGGATGATTGTGCCTCTAGTCCATGTATTGTATTAACTATTCATGACTAGATCCACACTCATCCATGGCGTGGGTCCGACTCGCCGTGTAGATTATATTTATATTTTTATATCAAATATACTTGATATTATCAAATTTATACATTTCTATGTTATCTATATCTATGTATATCTATATACATTAACATTGTATCGTATATATCCATAATATTATGCATATTGTTGCGTTCATCTACCATTTAATTCCAATAAATAATAGTTGATTATGAGTACGTTCTGAGGCATTTTTCCATTTTAAAAGATGGAAACTATTATATTGCCTGAGGCTGTAAACGCATCAGCATCAGACGCCTCTCAAATCTGACAAAGAAAAGGCATTCACAGTGCGGTCAAATCCAAGGACATAGTGATGGACCAATAATGAAACAATATACAGATATTCTTTATGTGTATTGAGAAAGAATAGATAATCATTATCAAAAAGCAATGCACTCAAAGAATGAGTATATTTATTGTTCGGTCTGAAGAATAAATATGTTAATGTTTAAAAATGGCATTTTCTTTGACACACGTTACGCTACACATATTTAAGCATTCATTATCGTGGAAATTTTCCTCCAAAAGAAAGGCTCATTTAATGCATTGCAATTGCCAGGTACTCATGTGACGTGTAAATACATGTATGTGTATACACATATATGTGGTCAGTGTACTGATGTACGTGATGAATAATCCGGTTGTGCATTAAATCTATAGCCGATCAGAGCATTCATCACGACCGGTACAACAGCTTTTCATTGTTAGTCACGGTCATGACTCAGGGTACGGCATCTTTCGATGCGATTGACGAACTCCATACACGTGAGGAGAGAATGAAATGTACAGTAACTATTCGATTTTCTGAAGCTGAAGAGACCGAACAAATCACTTAAGAAAATCGAGTAATTAATTAATTACTGTATTATGAAACTCTGGAAATAGTACATTTTGCAGTTTAATTATATTTGTATGAACGTAATTTTGTATAATTAATTAATAGCAAATAATTTCCAATGTTAATACATTCGAATTATTTTACGAGAAAAATGAGAATTATAATAATACAGTTGTAATTAACAGATTAAATAATCGAAAATCAAAGGTTTATATTTAATCCATTTTATGTATTTTAAAAAATCATGCATCTAATTTATCCCTTTAAAAATATCACTATTTTTTAATCAGTAAATAATAATAATAATAATAATAAATGCAAATGATAAATTAAATTTAGAGTCTCAATGTTAAGGTGACTATTGTAGTGTAACAAACGTATTCATTCAAAAGTATGGTAATGTATTTATTAGAATTTAAACTGTTTTACTGTAAAACATACCGATTAAAAATGTAATAATTTCTTTAAAATCAATATATATGTATGCATTAAGTTAAAAACTGAACTGAGAGCGAAAACAGAACATCACAAAACCATTACACTAATTTTCGTACCAAAATTTTTGGGAAGTTCAATATAACGGCCCTTTGACCTTTGCTCAATTTAAAGTTACTCATATAAGTATCATTTTGAAAGGGGAGAGTTTAGAGAGCACTAAATTTAAGGATCGGATATATCGGATATATAAACTGTGGTTATAATGTTATGTCCATAATAATTTCCTTATTAATTTATTAATATAATAAAAAACCAACAAAAAGCAGGCATTGGATCACTCATTTGTTTTACACTAAATTCACTGACATCTTTTAAATTATTGTCATTTTACTCTTTTCAAAAGCGATATTTCAATAAATGATTCTCTCAGTAATTAAAAAACGCTCACAAAGACTTTACGATAGTGCTAAAAGTATGGAAAAAATAAGGAATAACACTGAGTAATTTTGTCATAAAATGTTACTGTTCAGATACAATCAGATTAAAAATGACGAAAAAAGGCATCGCTTAACATTAAATTTCTACGCGAATCTTTAAGAAAAAATGGGCCAAAATACTTGTATTGGACATTAATAGGTAATATCTACTATAATATGCGGTATAAGAGAAAAGATACTACAATTGGTGTTATGTGCAACTGTTTCATCAGGCAAAAGTAAAAGGGATGCTCATTTTATTATTTATTATTATTGTTGATGGGAATGACAGAGTGGGATATCAATTATCAATTGTCACCCCCCTCTTGTTGTTCGTCGCCGTCCCCCTGCGTATCGCTTGTCCAGAGCTGCACGTGACAACAAATTATTAGTTAATCGTAACATTTCACAATTAGTTAATTGTAACATTGTACAACGTACCGTTAGATTATCTCTGAGCAGCTGCATGATGAGCGTACTATCTTTATAGGAATCTTCATTAAGCGTGTCCAATTCGGCGATTGCGTCATCAAATGCCTGTAAATAGAGGTATTAGATAAGTAAAGACTAAATCGGAAAGAAATGCATCTAAACACAGGTGTGATCATTACATAGCAATATTGAATTAAATAGCTCTATAAGCAAAAAACTGCGGCAATTGCAGGTGATAGGGTGATTACCTGCTTTGCCAAATGACATGCACGATCGGGAGCATTAAGTATCTCATAATAGAAGACAGAAAAGTTGAGAGCTAAGCCCAGACGGATGGGGTGTGTCGGCTGCATTTTGCTTTTGCTTATATCATAGGACTCCTGATATGCCTTCTGAGACTCGTCGACCACACCTTGTGTTTTACACACACAAATAGAGCGGGAAATTGAAAGAAAAAGAAAAATCCGTCAGTAATTGTACAAACAATTAATACCTGTTTTGCGAGTTGACACGCTTTATCAGGCGAATTGAGGATCTCATAGTAAAATACAGAGAAATTGAGTGCGAGACCCAAACGTATGGGATGTGTCGGCTGCATTTTGCTTTTACTGATATCGAACGCCTCTTGGTATGCCTTTTGCGACTCCTCAACAACACCTGACGTGAGCCATCAATATCATTAGTCATTATTCCATTCACATTAATCAAAGTTAATGCAAATCAAATTCGTATAAATCATTATCTTTAAATCTTCTTAAATATTACTAAATTATCATTAAATTACCATTAAATTTATAACTTATGATTAGAGAATATTAGAGAATAACAGATTCAAATCATCTCAATTTACTTAAATAAAGTAATCAAAAATCATATGAGTTCATTATCATTAATGCTCTTATCAATTCTTAGATAATTTCTTTCAGCATTAATGACATGACATGAAATGAGTAAAAACATTTGGAATTTCCATTATTAGGATAACATTGACTTTACAGATATTCTTTCCGCATTCTCATACGTCTCAAATGAAAATTCCAAAATTCGACATAAAATTTAAGAAATATCATAACCATAAACAGAAATATTTCTAAAAAACAATAATAACATATAATATGAGGGGTAATGCATGACTTACTGTTTCTCTGGTCTCCCGTCGCCACTTCCGCGAGATACCGATAGTAATCGCCTTTCATTTTCAGGTAAAACACTTTACTTTCAGCGTTACTCGCCTTTGGGATTAGAAACTTGTCGAGTAAACCCTAATAACAGAAACACAGAATTACTCATCATCGTAAACAATTGCAACACCAATGGAGTCATGTTTCAGGCCACACCCACCACAGTATGACACGGAAAGAATTACATTAATGCTATTTTCATTAATATTCGGTTTAACTCCATTTGACACGTGTTACCACACGTATGACATGTTAGCACACGTGTCACGTGCGTGTTGACTTACAAGTACGTCGTAACATATTTCCCTGAGTTCCTTCTCGACTTTCTCGCGATACTCCCGCGCCATTTGCTGTTTGCGTTCACTTCCCTCAGTCTTCTGTTCGATGGAAGAGATGACTCTCCACGAACTTCTTCGTGCTCCGACCACATTTTTGTATGCGACACTCAGCAGATTCCTCTCCTCATTACTCAGCTCCACGCCGGTTTCGGTCACCTGTTTCATGGCCGCGGCCATATCATCGTACCTCTCGGCCTGTTCCGCGAGTTTGGCCCGCTGCACCAATTCGTCTTTGTCCATCACTATATTATTCTCTCAGTTATGTAAGATTATAATGCGATTATCCGATTATTGGATTATCGTATTTTCGTATTTTCGATTATCGTACTGATGTTATATGACCGGTAACAGTATCCAATCGTTTACACTGTAATCATATTATTCTCATTATAATCATTATATTTCTATATCATTCATATATTTACCGATTAATTTATTATTTATTTAAGTAATTACGTGTGATTTGTTAGGGATTTACGAGAATTGCGTATATTACGATACAAGAATTGCATTCACTCACAGGAGTCACACACTAACATCAAAATGGCGGCCGTTAGAGTCGCGCTTTAGGAATGCCTTAGAATGGAGAGACAATTATATAGAGGGGCAAAAGGCGTGAACGAACCATATACATATACACACCATACACACATACCTACATTCGGACGTTTTCACTATGAAATGTCCGCTCACAATTATATCACACGTATTTACAGACACATATTAACAGAAATCGGCTTTAGCATTACTAATGAATCACTTACCAATAGAATAAGCGTATGAAATGATGAAATATCAATTAATTGTCTGCCGGTGAATGAAGAGGCAAATCGAATGGCGAAACACAGTGTTGAACCGTTCAATGAGACGAACACGAATGAGACACAAGAGAGAAATGCATTGACGTCACCGTTGCTATGGCAACCATTAGCAGGACATGCAAATGGCGCACGCATGTGAGTTATACATGTGAGTCCCGAACGTGTGGCGAAACATACGACCGGTGTTATGATTTTGTCGGAGATTAACTAATTAAGGGTCGTCACTCAATTTAACTATTATTTTCATAATTAATAATAATTAATTAATTATTAATTAATCAATTGAAATGCCGAAATCGAAAAGAAACAAAATCGGTGAGTGATGAGTGAAAACGTAAACTTTTATGTCTGTTTTTGTTTTGTATTTTCATTTCAAATAAATGATTTATGAATTTAATGATTTTAGTATCACTCACATCGACACGAAAGGGGGGATTGGAACTGAAGGGAAATCTCATTAAAGAAGTAATGATAAATGAACCGTATTAATAATTATTAATTTTAATTTTGATTCAGATTCAAGAAAATGTAGAAAAATATGCACGAATATTTATATTTTCAGTGGAAAATATGAGAAATGCAAAACTTAAAGATGTCCGTCAAATATGGAAACAGAACAGGTTATGGTTATATATTTATATTGATTTATATTTATATTTATATTTATAAATATCGATTTTATGCACCTCTGGATTTGTGCTTTAATTGTATATGTAATTTAATGTATACATATTATAGATTTTTCTTTGGGAAAAACAAAGTAATGAGTCGTGCTTTAGGAAGGACAGTGGAAGATGAATTTCGTAAGAATTTGCATAAAATGAGCGATCGATTGTATGGGAACTGTGGTCTAATGTTTACGAATAGTACAAAAGAAGAGGTCCTTCAGTAAGATTATCGTTAAATTTTTAATTAATTCATATATAATTATCATTATTTGAGATTACGTTTTAAATCGTATTCCCCAATGGATTATCCAACTTTGACTTAAGACTTCGTAAAACAATCGTTAGACTTTATTGTGCATCACTATTGTGTACATTGTCATTTATTGCCGTTATAATTGCATCAGTTTGAAGCAATTTCACATGAGTGTAAATGTATTTATTACTATGCCTATGATTGGGTTAGTGTCATCCCATAAATTCAGTTAAAACATAAGCGGCATTAAGTTTCACGTTTAGCATTTGCATTGCTAATGTCGAATATGTTTTAGGATATTTGAGTCTGTCTCTGAAATAACATTAATTAAATATTAATAATCAATTTTTGACTGATAAGACAATATCAGATGTATTCATATTGCGTTGGCGTTGACCCTTCAGGGTATGGCGTGGCATTGTATTACATAGCAATTGCATGGCTCTTGTAAAACCAAAAAACCCTGCGCTTTCCGCTCTTCTCCTGAATATATCGATTAGTGTCAGATCCGCGGCAATGTTCAGGTATTATGTAATATGTAATATCCTTTTTAAGTACATATTCACCTCTATCGAAAACACTGCGGTCGGAAGCTTATATTTACGATAGAGGGGTTTTTTGTATTATAGAGGTTGAAATAGTTAAGATTGCATGATTCTGGTTGAAAAACTTGTTTATTTTATAAATTATTTACTTTAGCGAGGTTTATGTGTAAGTTTTTCTTTTAGTTTTGTGATTCAATAGAGGACCGTTGTCGTGGAAACGATCTTAAAAATTGTAGTCGCATCACAAAAATAAACTAAAATCATAATGTACATCTTTATTATACATATTTGCAGGTCTTGAAACGCATGATAATGCGATAATAATACTTATAAATGGTAATATCATTACCGTAGTGATTCTTTATTATCGAACGTATCATTTTCACCTCATGTTTTGCATATATTTCGTCATTCTTCTGTCAGCATTTTTAAGATTTAACACTTAAACATGTGTTTCTAAAAATCAAAAATTGAAATTTTCAAATATATAATCATTATTCTAACCCATGATTTGAATTTATTTAAAAGTAACACTTCCCTTACACAGTTAAACAATATTTTTAAATATTTTTGTATAGATATTTATAAATTTAAATTTAATAGTATTTATTTAGGTGATATTAGGTCAACTTTATTTGCATTGAGTCCTCACTGCTGAATAAACTGTATAATTATCCCCCTTTTACCATGGGAATGGAGATTATTAATATTTTTTGATCATTAAAGTCAAATGAAATTTAATTTTCAACGCCAACGCTTTGAGTAAATTCGAGCATAACCATTCCAATATATGGTTTAAGTTGTTTATGAAAACGTGAAACAAATTGATTTTATATGTATTATCTTTGCAAAAGTTCTGTATAAATATAGCACTTTTATTCATTTTTATTTCATTTCATGAGATTCGAAAACACTTCACTCAAAATAACAATAATTGAATTCCCTGTTCATGTACATGATGTAAGAATATAATTTGTTCATTGCTTTGAGAATATAAAAGAAATGACTAATAATCACACAGATTTATATATATCATCACGAGTATTTCTAACGGTCTGATGCAGGGGGGTTGAGGTTGACCTACCCCTGTATCGTAGTCATTCATTTTATATAAGGGGTCATTTTTACACTCAATTTCTCAGAGAAAATTCACTTTTACGTATAAATTTTACTATAAGGGGTTTTCCATAAGAGGTTTTGCTTTCCATAGCCCTGGGGGGCTAACCCCAACCCTACCCTGTGAAATTGTCATTCTCACCTTTTAACAATGAAAATTTATTCTTTCCGTTTTTTCATATTTTTTGTTGCAATTACATCAGCTGTGAACCGCTATATTAAAATCCATGATTTACATTCAATTCTATTTTAGTTCTTCCGTTCTGCAAATGTTATTTTATTAAACGTTATTTCTAATCCCAAAAATATATCTCAATTCTAATATATTTGTTTCGTCGAAAATAAATGAAATGAAAAAATATGTAAAAATATATGAAAATATATAAAAATATATAAAAATGGTAAATCTAACATTTTGTTTTGCATGTAATATAATTTAGTAATTTTTTCATCCCAAACTCATTCCCATTTGCAAAATTTTCCCACATTTGCATAGCTTTGGTCGTTGAACCTCCGCCCCCCTTTTAAATAAATAAAAGATTTCTCCAGAAAACTCTAGAAAACATCGCCAAAAGTATTTTACTTGTAATGAGATGCACAGAAATTTACAGATGTTATAACATTACTTTAATTTTGTTTGAAGTTTTTCAAATAATGCACTCGGATTACGCAATCCTTTAGGTGTTGTACAAAATGTTAAGATATTTTTATCTCTTCTTTTTAAATGTGTTAATTGATTGCATATATTTGCATACTGAATAAATATTTTCGCGTTTCCGAATTTTTATATTCCACAATTGTGTAAGAATAATAAGAGTTTAACAATAAAAATGATGTTTCGAAATATTCTTAAAAATGTCTGTACGATTCATTAAAAACGTACGTAAGAAATGGGGAATATCCACTGATGGTATTGTTGAGATATTATAATTTTCAGATACACTTATTCTTGGTTAATGGCAACGCAAATATTTCGGGAAATCCGTTGCCATAAAGCAAAAGTTGCTATTAACGAAACAAAATTAACATTACGGTAATGGGATGTTGCTATTAACCAACAATATGTGTATCTCATTCTATCATCGCGAATCCCCGATTTTTCATCAGTTATCATAGAGTTGCGCATAACTATAAAATTATTTTAGCGCAACGAAAATATGGTATTTTCATTTGACAAAACATTGATCCTTAACTACATGCGTATCCATTACTAATACCCTTTAACAACGCTTATAATCTAATCTAATACTTTAAAACCCTCATTTTTCATTATTACAGTAATTCAAGTTTTTAGGGTGCATTTGCCTAATCTATCATTGTAGATTGAATACCCCATTCCCATGATAATTATAGAAGATATTTAAATATTATGACTAAAGTGTCCCAAAAGTTGGAATTACAAGTTATTTATGTGCATTTAAATATATTGGAATGAGCATCGAATGAGAAACAATTAAAATAAACCTAATTTTATACTCCAATAAATCTAAATTTTCCATGTTTAGCCCCTTAAAGTCTAATGAATGACAAAATTGGAAAAAAAAATAGTATTTTTAAATCCTGAACCTACAGAATCATACTTTTGAGTAATTTTAATAAAATAGTTTTTCATTTTTTATTGGTTTTTCCATGGTAATAGCAGCACTATGATGTCCAATTTTTGTTCTGCTCCATGTTATAACTAATTTTTTGGAAATTTTTATTTCCCGAACTTTTACGTCAGTCATAAACAGAATTATATAATTTTATCTGAAAAATTTTCAAAATGCTAATGAAGATTTTCATGAAATAAGTTAATAATTTAAGACTCATTATTGCATTATTACATTTTCTCTAATTCTTTGCGTTTAATGTTTGTCATGTCCTTATGTTTCTTTAATTAATTCAAATCTGATTTGAGTCCTCCTAAATTAGTCTGATGCTAATTTATGATTCAATTTAGATTTAAGCAGTAAACCCTTTCGACCAAAAATATTCCATAAGAGCAGTCAAAAGTACTCAAAAATAATAATCCATTTTTAAATTTAGTTTTTGGGATGTCATTTATCATTTAAATTTTCTTTTTCTTAAGATGGTTCAATGATTATGTTGAGACAGACTATGCCCGCGCAGGAAATATCGCCACTGAAACGGTTGTTCTCGATAAAGGACCACAGACGCAATTCCCACACTCTCTGGAGCCGCATTTACGCCAATTGGGAATGCCGACGGCACTACAAAAGGGTGTCGTCACTCTTGTGAAGGATTACGAAGTGTGTAAAGAGGGAACCGCTCTGACCTCAGAGCAGACACGGATTTTGGTAATTATTTAGTACTTAATTATTAGTTTTTGAATATTTAATTTAATCAGAAACTTTTGGGGAATGAAATGGCGGAGTTTAAAATTACAATTGAGGCGATGTGGACATGTGACGGCACTTTTGAACAATTCGTTCCTTTTTCTAAAAATCATGTCACTGTAAATAATGAATCATCAACTCGAAAGCGAAAGAAAATTACTGTACTAAAAGCAAATAATCATGATAATCATAGTAATGACATGGATGATGATGACTCAA
>LBFL01132317.1:15977-48162 GCA_000988845.1 Hypochthonius rufulus
GGGACATCTGAGACCCGTACTGAAGAGGTCGTTGCCAATTGCCAAGTGATCTACACATTAAGATACGTTTATTATTCATGGTACAGTAACTAATTCGGTTGCATCATCGTTATGGCAGCGATAATCATCAGAAATAATGCATCAGCAATAGTTTCACTCTGAAATGTATTGTATACGCACACATAAAAGTTAATCATCGCGAAGCGTGATAATTGTTCAAATGCCATCGTCGATCGTAACGTATCGTAACGTATCATTTAAAGTCAGTCGTATATGGAGGGGCGTCGGTCCGGTCCCTCCGGCGGCCCAAATAAATAGTCAATCATACTTTTACTATTATATACAACTTTCCCCGGCCTTTCTTCAGCCTCAATGCCCCTTAACTGATATCACAGGTATCATACTCTGTCTGTTGCGGTACGAACACGTTTTAAATGTAATTATAATACGACTCAAGAAGAAAGGCATTGATTCAGACATTAAAGATTAATTTAATGTTCGTCATAACCTTTTTTATTGATATTCGCCATAAATGGGATCCTTTCGATTCATACGTTTCCAGTGTTTACGCTCAAATGACAATTGCAATTCACATTTAATCGCAATTTTCATTTAAACGTAATGGTATTTAACCATAAGAAATTCGTGTGCATTTACATGTAAACTGATTTTTCGGGCGGATGTGTGATGTGTTACGTTCGCATTTCTCTTTCTCTATTGAATTAAGCATGAACCGGTGACGCCTCTGTCATCAGTGCATTGTCTGTGATAATCTCTTACGCAACAGGTCTAAGATGCGAGATCTTTAGGTTTATGAGCGCATTGCCTTTTGGGACGTCTAAGAACAGGTAGAGAATGGCAGAGACAATTTCCTCTCTTCAGAAATCAGCATCTGTAATCAGATTGTAATTCGCGCATAACATTCGTATACGAATGATCACTTTGAATGTGTTTAAATAGATATTTATACATACATTTATACATTATTTTACTGCTGTTAAATAATTATGTTACAAAAGCTGACACAACAAACATTTGGCACCTGAGATAAGACAATAGCGCAATTAAATAACAGATAAATCATATACACTCGAAAGTTATTTACGGTCAGAAGCCTAAAGTCGTAAATAGCGACGTTCACTCGAAATGCAATCATGAATCATAATACTTTAGGGAATGCATAATTAATTGCACGATTCAATGACTTAGAAAGTTGCACTGTATCTTTAAGGGTGTACCTTTTCTTAAATGCATGTACAAAAATAAATTCAACTGAATCAGTGCAGATGCGAGATGCTTAATGCTTAACGCTCATTTCTTTAATGTCATTAATTCATTTGGTAATGCGTTAAATGTGTTCGTTGTATGCTATTTTCTGCTTAAAATATTTAGAGGTGTATATATTTATGCTCATTTTTTATTTATTTATATTATAATCAGCATATCACTGCCGGCAATTTTATGATCGAATATAAAGATGTGTATTGTAATGCCACAATTGTTACATAACTGCAGCAATACATTCTCGAAAAGGCAATTTAGAGGCAAATACCATCGGCAAAAGAAAGGGGAATGAAACAAAAAATTTGCCAAAAACAGGCAGTGATTGATGATGCAGCGGCTGATATTAATCACAATCGGGATCATCATCAACATCATCATCAGTGTTAACATAACTAAGACACGATGATGGCCCCTCTCATCCTTAGCATGCATTAATTATAATAGATATTTATATATACACCTGACTGTGGATCCATTCATTTCGCAGTTTATTATACTAAAATATTGTTTGAGGCTTCAATTTGTTGGGCTTCACATACATTAACTCAGATGCATCATATATTATAATGACAAAATCCTTGTCTCACGTATTTGAGTGAAATATATTAATATAATACAATGAATCATAAATGATAAATAATTGCTTCAGAAAAATTTTCTATTTTTTCTATTCATTATTAATTACTATTATTCATATCCATGTATGCCCTTTCATCTCCCGTTCACTCCTTTTAATACGCGTATGACCATCATATTTTAAATCATATTTTAAAGGGAACAGAAAATTCAAATCCAACATAATATGAACCGAACTGATTCATTAAATGATCACACACACCATGGGCGTGAATTGTCACGATATCATTGAAAATGAATCACAAATTGGAGGGGAATTGTATTTTTGACTGTAAATGGCATGAGAATACAGAAGCGAAACAACGGATGATGAATAATAATAATAATAATAATAATGTGAATATACGGTCATTGCGAATCTCATAATTCTATTTATTTCCTTTATCCTTCCATTTTCACACTGATCCTTGAGATTAATCTTTACGCTTATTTTTTACTTTTCCTTAACTTTCAATTTTTTCTCAATATTATAGTTCAACAATACCTAAACATACAATACCTAAATAGTGATATTGGGGAGTATGAGAGCCCCAAAAACCTGACATCTCAGTTATGGATCGTTTCATTTTGTAATTGACTATTTCATTATATCTCATACTGAGTTTGAACTACTGAATCGCATACTGAATCGCCTTAAACATGTACACCGTACTCTAAACTGCGATACGATAGCTCAATTACATCTGAGATAAAAAAGAGTGATCACCGCAAGAATATTAAAAAGCAAATTAAGTGACGGAAAATGAACTCACTTTTGAGTTATCACCATTTGAATAACACAGTTATATATATATAAATAAATATATTTATGTGTTATCGAATATCATTTTAAATTAGTTTTATGTGCATAATTTTAATTTATTCTTAACTGTTCAGTAACGTTAACAGTGCCAATCTTTTGGGATCACGAATACCTTAACGATTGCCTTATGTTATTAAAGACGAATGTATGAGTTGAGAAAATACGTAATTACAGAAGCGAGTGATGAGAGAGAAAAGGGATATCATATATAATATCACATATATAATGATTACCCCATTATTATTAATCAATATATTAGCCTTAAGGGGATGAATAATTTGACTTTTTATTTGGGGACATTAGAGTAGCAAAACTCACTCATGAGTGTTATATATACTCACTTAAGTGCCAATAACCCTCAAAAGACGCATAAAAAACAGTTGAAAATCGAAGGGTTTTTTAGGGTTTCCGAAAACGATTCGAATGCGATTAGAAATATTTACAAATATTTTAATTAATTATATTTTTTACCGAATAAAGAAGCGGTACTTTTGTAGTAATTAACAAAAGGAAATATTAAAAATTATTGAACACTGATAATTAATTTTAGTCACTTTAAAGAGACACATTATAGTGCTATTATTATTATTATGGTGCTAATTATGGCCGTGACATCGAATCGGATACAAATATGTGTCTAAAGGCAATATATAAGGAGTACATTAAGTTTCGACATGTATTGGGACAAACAACAAAAACGATCGATTAGCGTACCACGGATATGGTGCTATTAAATGGAAAGATAAACGCATAAATCTTGTAAAATCGAACTGATATAATGGTTATGTTAATACTGTTAATACTGTCAATACTGTCAATACTGTCAATACTGTTAATGCTGTTAATGCTGTTAATAGAGCGGATTAAATTGGATTATGTATTAAATTATCGTATAATTGACAAGAAATTGATCAAAATTTTCGTTTAGAAAAGAAGCAAATGAAAGGGCAAAAAAGTGTGACTCATAATGAATGGTAATGACAGAAATAATTATTTGGTACAACTCATGTGACAAATTTCTCTTCATACACAATTTGTATATCTCAAATTAATTAAATTAAAGGAATAAAAAAATGATATCGCATGAGTCGTGTCTCAAAGTGAAGAAAACGGCAGTTTCCATAAAAGAAAAATCAAGAGAATTGCCAATTCAAAGGCCAAGAGTCAGTGGCTTTTTAGATTTTGGGGTCGAATAAAGACTCGCGGCGAGGGACGTGCACCCTGCACCTTTACAGGGCGCGGTCCTCCGGGAGATCATCATCTGGAGCATCATCCTAAATCATGAGTCAGAAGAAAAATCGGGTATAATAAAAAGTGTCGGAACGGGTTATGAGTTGTGCAACGACTTTACTTCACTTCACTTCACATAAAAACTTTTTTACTTCACATATTAAACACTCGAATGATCGATATTAAAGGAGAGATTTGGCAAATGCCGTCCCTCAATACGCCGCGGGGCAAAGCATACACATTTTATATACCTCTGAGGATATTACCAAAAAGTAGTTACGGCAGTTGCATATATACCCTCATATAATATATTTATACCCTGAAAAAACTTAACGCAACTGACTGAAGACATGAAATGAATCTGCAATTGGGTCATTCGAATATTAATATTAAAACTCTGCTCTTTATATATATAAATACATTTATATATTTCTATGATATATTTTGATTGAATCGCGTGAAGGCAATCGTAAGGCATTTGTAAGGCAATTGTAAGGCAATAGTAAGGCATTTGAAAGGCAATCGTATAGAGATAACAATTTAATGCTAATAAAGAAACAGGCGCATCACCTCGAGCTTAGGACTTACTCAACAAATGACCGTGTTAATGATGGTCTCTTCGGTTAATGGATAATTTGTTATGGTGTAGGATGTCGTTATACCGTAGTAACACATCCCACAGTCGCACTTTTCTTCGTACAAAAAATTACACGTATCGAAAAGGTTAAGTTATATGTCGATGATGCTTTAAACAATTGCGGTTTCGCGTTAACGTTTATGGTCACACCAATGATGATGATAATAATGATGATGCGTCATTATGCAGTTGTTTCATATGCGTTAAGATAATCACATTCATTGACAAAATAATAAACATAATGCCTGTGAAAGTCCATGAAAATTCTTATTATTTATTACACGATAATTGCAGCGGACACGGAGAGTCTCACAGCGTCAACTTTTAGGGTATTATAACATATGATTACGATGCTTAACGTAAACTAATCTTATAACTTTTAGAGGGAACACAAATCAAGTGAAGAAATTTAGAAATAATTTAACAAAAATAGTTATTGAAAGGGCCTAAAAGGGTCTGAAAGGGCCGTGACATCGAAAGGTGATCTGAGATAATGGATCTGAAGTAAAATGAAAAGTAATTTCGTTTGTCGTGTTCAAAAAATAAATAAATAATGAAGAAAAAATGTATGACAAGAGAATGGAAAATGATTGCGGCCGTTATTCGTACCTCAAACTGCTTTTTTCGGTGTTTTCACTCTCGATATTTGTTAATGTTACCGTTATTGGAGCGAAAATTAAATGGATATACCCTTAGCATACATTGCCAATTGTATATGTAATGAATAAAGAATGTTTAGAAAAAATAAGATCTAAAGTAAAATGAGAGTGAAATTTTCTCCTGATAATGATCATGGTTCTGTTGTGTTAACATTAATTGATTGACAATTGATTGGTGCTCAAAAGGGTATCGCATAACACAATTCACTTATTAAAAGTGAAAATAAATAACACAAAAAACGGAGATAAATATTTGAGAAAATTACTGAAAATGATTATGACAATAATAATAATAATGAATTTGAAGTTAGAACTGAGCACACAATTTGCAAAATGACTCCCCTCTAATCATTTCCTCCGTTTGGGATACAATTATCTCCGGTCTATTAAAATGGAAAAGTAACACTTTCCTCACATGAGTTGTTTCACTTTGCGAGAGATCGCGTAAAATGTATAAGAAAAATTGGGTCTGAAATGCGTTCGGTTCCGCGCGGGTGGACATTGCGGGTCTCAGTGATGTACGGGTTTAAGAGTACCAAAGAAAAAAGTTGAGAGATAATACTGAATGCAGAAAAAATTAAACGGTAATAAATAAGTGTAGCATTACAGTAAATTAACTGCTGTCGTCTCACTCATGATTAACAATGGTTATATGAATTTTTAATTTTCCATCAGCGATAGTGACAGTAGAGGAGTTTAAAGTTATTAACTCCGTGAACCGCCTAAAGGCAGAATTTTTTGTTAGTTTAAGAGATCGAAACTAAAACAATTATCAACAGAATCAGTGAACATAAAGGGAATACAAAGAGAGTTGACGTTTGTGGATATTTCACTTTTTTGGAAGCGACAGTTTTGAGAGAGTTTAACTGTAACAAAATCAGGTCACACCATTCACTAAACAAACGTTTCAAAGTTGAGCAGTGTCTTCAATGCCAAAGTGCAGTTAATACTAGTGATGGATGATAACGTGAATGGTACAATGGTACAGTGATCTCCACAAAACCAATCATATCATATGATTAACTGTATCCTAAAGATTGTTAAGGACTTTAAAATTTTAAATACATACATACGGTATCTAATTCTTTAGAGCGTAACTTTCGCCGCGTTTCTCCACTTTTTTATCATTATAATTCTCATTATTATTAATAAAAGGGACTTTCAAAGAGGGGAATTGTGAAAGTGCAGAGCATTTTTCTATTGCAATAAATGTTAAAACATTATTAAATAATTTGTTTGCGAATAATAAAGTAAATTACTGTACGGTGATGCAATTTGCAGTTCCTTTTCCTAAAGATACCATTTTTTGGGAGCACTCATGAGGTTAAAGACAATCAAACACATTTGGGTATTGTACCGGTACTGTTTGTAGTTAATTATGAAGTTATTTGTAAATTTTGTTTATTAAAAATGTTTTTATGAGAAAAAATGACACATTAATTTTGAGCGAATGTTTCGGGCGGTAAATTATTAAATAATTTGAGCATATTATGCATAATTTCGATGGAAAAATAAATTCCGCACGACCATTGCATTAGTGTCCGTTGGGCTTTCATAGACGATGATTATTATTAAAAATTATGACACGACAAACATCGAAATATGCCCGAAATGAGTTCATTTGTGAGCATTGAAACGATATAATTATAATTGCTCAATGCTCAACGGGTTCATTCTAAAGTACTTAACAACAAAATTACCTTTTGATGACCCCTATTTTCTGTCAGAGTCTGTTACAAATAATTGATCCCTAACGGAGTACACAACGGATACCCTTTCAATGATACCATAGGTAGTATTGAATGTAAAGGAATCGGTGAACTGAAAAATGAGGGAATCATATAAAAAGTGAACTCACTTTTTGCAATAATTAAATTTACATTTATTTTCACAATTAAAATGCCATTATTAAACGCTAATAGAATTGTCATTGACACGACTTAAGTACTATAATTAATTGTGGATGCGAAACTCATGTAAACATCTAAATTCACGATAATATACTAATTTATTGCCTCTCTTAATCTATCGTTGTGTTATTAATGCAAAATGAATGTATAATTATTATGTAAAAAAAATAATTTTTTCATTTAAATTATTAAGGAAAAAATGATTAAACAAAAAAGTTAAATCAAAGGGTTGAAGAGAATCGCCTTTCAATAAACTGCCACTGTCAGTACCTTGAAATTAGTCATCAAATTAAAGGATAATTGCATCACGAAGAAGTAACTTAAATTGTTATTATTTCTCTTTACAAATCGCTATGACAATGATTCTACGGGTCTCAGATCAAAATGGACAAAATGCAGGACAATTGCGTGCAGAGTGCGGGACATGCGGGACACTCTATGTAAATTTCGAAATTTTTTGTATAAAAAATCGTTATATTACTGCGGGACACACATTGTCGCGTATCAAACTTGTGCGGGACACGACCTCTCATTGCGGTACGCCTGAGACCCGTAAATGATTCTCCTCTCTCTGTTTCTGGTCTCTGATTCTTTCAGTCACTACCATTTTCATTCATACACTGACACAAATGGAGAGAGAAACAATTATAATAGCAACAAACTTATGATTATTGCCATTATCAAAAGCAATAGGAATTGTTATGGAGAGTTTCACGGCGAGAAATGAAGCACAAGGTCTGTGTAAGTCTGTGGGGTCTGTGGGGGGCTGATGCATCCTGTCATTGAAGTTCTTGTCGTGTCATGTATCAGTGGATTAATACCGGAAAAGTTCGGTCCTTTGACGAGATTAAAGGTGTAATTGTAGAGCATGCGACGGGGGAATGAGGGGATAGGGGATGAGTGACAAAATGTTCAGAGTGAAAACAACGAAATGACATTCAAACACCCGTATTAAATAAGATAATCGCCGATTTACCACTTTTCTATGGAATATCTTAATCATTATTCAGACATTATCATAATTACACAAATATGTACAAAATATGTACGATGGTGGAATGTGAAGGACCGTTACGACACAGCAATTTGTGAAATCCCATTACTCAAAGGATTTCGTTATTTTTTATTTGAGAAAAGAATTCGTTAATTCATCTAAAATGGTACATTAATGTTATAAATATCTTTTTCAGAGTACGCACTTCAGATATGGTGCGACGTGAATCGAGATGAATGACAATAAAGGAGGAGAGTGAAGCAATTTACTGTCATATTTGTATATTATTAATATATATAAACTATAATATGCGAGTACTTCTAAGTCAGAAATTCTCAATTCTATTGTGTCACACGGCGACACAAATGCAATACGGGAATATCTCTGGAAACATACATCGGGTCAGTTATTTAAAATAATAAAAAAAAAAATAAAATCCTTTCGGGCAGCGGCAGTGCGACACATTCAAATTTACGTCACACGAATGGGTCAACAATTTTTTGTCCAAAACTCTTTAAAACTCTTTAAAAAAAGTATTATTATTTTTTCTTTTCTCAGAGCATAAACTAAGACATAAAAAATGTATTAAATAAGACATTGAACCACAATTTGATTCACATTTCCATGTAAATTTCGATTCATTTTCATATGCCCGCCGAGAATATGAAAGAGAAAATTATCTTTAAATGTATTTTATACGGGAGAATATCATAGACATGTAATGCTTATTAATAAAACATTTCTGCTCTAAATATGCAGTCACTTAAATGTAATAATATTTTCGTTATTATTATTATTATTATTCAAAAAACGCAGGCATTTGTTGGGTAATTGTTTATGAAAGCGTAAAAGTGTGATGTGTGCTCTTTTTTAGAGGGATTTGGACTTTTGGTCTTCTCTAATCTTTTCATAAGACTTTACACTCCCTCTAAAGTCCATTGGTATTGTTACATATACCAACAATATATATATACATATGGTATATGTAACAATATATAAGAGGGAATAAAATAAAATGAATTATTTATGATGTCACTAAATTGAGAGGTAAACAATTCTAACACTCGTCAATTCGGTAGGGATTGAAACGGATCATATTCAACTTCTTTTAATGGTTTAATGGTCAATCACCGAATATATTTTAATAGATTATATTGATTTAGGCTAAAATAATTGTTTACGTGTATCGGTTTATTACCATTTGACATAGCATTTTAAGCATGGAATTAAATACTGATACAGAAACATCATTAAATGTAAGTTCAGTAAACAATTTTCTTCTTACAAAAGTACGAAGATAATTCACTGATCACACTGTAGAAGATAAAGATTATGAGAGGGCGATTGTGTAAAAGTTTCACAAACACTAAACATGTCACGACTTCGCATTTACATCATTTTAGACCTAATTTTTCATCTCATATGATTGACGAATTTATACAGACAATTGAAGGACCTCAAATGTCAAATTATATATGCTTTACTTTGCGGGGAATCACCGGTACATTTTCCAGATTTATTTTATACGATATTTTTTTCCAAATAAAAGTTATTAATATATTTATTTTTCCAAAAATATGTATATTTTTAGCACGAAAAGTCTAATGTTTCAATAGTTTAAAATTTGCAAATGTTTTTCTCATTTCTTTGACAATTTTAGTCTTCTCAATTATAAAAGATTTGTTTAATCACAACACCCTTAAACTTCCCCAAAAGCATCAACAAAAGAGAGTTCATTGTTCCAAACAAATGCATACATATATATACATATATATATATACATATATATATAACAAATGTATATGATAATTTCTCATGTAATACAAAACAAAATGTTTGACAATTAATTTTTGAGCATTAAATGGACGCGTTTTGTTATCAAATGGCTTCGAATGAGAAAAAATAATAATAGACACGAATAATTGGATAATAAAAATAATATAATACAATTATAGCTGATGACGAACAGAAAAGTGCATGAAAATTAAGGGCGGTTTTGAGATATAAGTCTGTGATAATAATTTTGGTGCAAATAATTTTAGTTTTTACTGTATAATGATCGGTGCTAAAAAAGGTTCAGAATATAATGAATTAATGCATGAAAGAGATGGACTATCAACAAGTGGAACATCCTCTACAATGGTACGCCGAAACCCGCAAAACGACTATTTAAATGCACATATATTTGTGGTATTTTCGTGAGAAAATTTTACTCATCATTATTATCATCATCAATGAGTGATCAGTATTGTGTCAAAGAAAATGAGTCCGTTACTACTGCTGCTGTCGGAAGTTCCGCTTTTGCTTCTATTTTTTCTCATTATTCACTTCGGGTTTGGCTCTGAGCAGAGGCGGATTTCGGTGCGCGCAACAATAGTACATGCATATCAACAGAGAGTAAATAAAAGGCGATGATAAACCCCTGTAAAGGATGTCAAAAAATGCGCATCCACCAAAATGCACGTCCCATTAATAATAATGTCTTTCTCATTATGCTACATGATGCTGCATGCGTCAATTGCTTTCAGCAATTCTGTTATTATCGTTTCCCCTTTAAAAGTACGTTATTTTAGTGAAAAATGCGAAAAAACAGTTGATTTATACAGTCACGTATTTGTTCATTGTTACCTAAAGAATCATCCGCTTGTGTATGTCCGGAAGGAACGGCTCACGGCTCAAGGAGAAACCCATTAGAGGCTCAGCCTTTTGAGACGTTCACGTGAAACTATGCATTTGGCGATAACAAAAAATTCATAAACACTCTTAAGCCTTTCGCAATGGAAAATTATACTATTGATGTCATCATTATGCATTATTATCATCTACATCTGAATTAAATATTAATAAATTTATCCGTTCCCAAATAAAGTACGCACCTTAATACGCATCTTAATACATTCAACTCATTAATGGCATATTATTAAATATCGGTTTAATGCGCGCATTTGCAGCGTATGTTCAAAGCTCGTCTTAAAAGATAGGCATACACTGTGTATACAGTTATAGTGATGCCTCCGGGTAAATAACTGTTCCGAAGAAGTGCATCACATGCATACAAAGTGAGTATAAATGCCTCTCTCTTTTAAAGTACGCTATTCTCTGTGTTAATGTAATTGAAAAGGCCGAATGAAAAAATTAAACATCGGGTATTATATTATTAATAATTAGAAATGAAAACAAAACTCATAAAAGCATATGATATGATAAAGGATCACACACAAAAGCAATGTCAAAGTGGCAATTAATCTTGTAATTTGTAATTAACCATCTCAAGGAAAGCGCCGCATATATATTAATAGCATAACGTTATTAATTGTTTGATGTGCCATTAAAAAATTAATAAAATAATAGTAAATTCTTTGCTTTATGTTAATGCGTTCCCAATTAGCAACTAATAGAAGATATATGTTTAAGATATGTTTAAGATTCTCGCAGAGGAAGAATAAAAGAAAAGAGTAAGAGTAATGAATGGGACCGCATACTGATTTCATTGCTATTATCGCATTAAATAATAAAAAATATAATCGCAAAGATATTTGGATTATGATCAGAAAAGGTTTGAATCGAGTAAATCCTACGGATTAAATAAATTGTAATATCCGATGATAACGAATGGATTTTCGTTTATAAAATCAGTTTAATATTACTTAATATTTAATACTAACCGCGTCTGACATTTGCACATCTCTAACTGCGAACTCACCTCAATTGATCAGGAAAATGCTGTTCACACAATGGATGATTCAGAGGCGCATCCGATGATGATGATGGATGAATGTCCTCAAAGTTTTTACGTTCTCCGGAGGGTCGTGATGATACCGACAATGGTGACAATTGTTGTCCACCGGAAGTGTGGTGATTGCGATGGTTGGGTTTGGGTGATATTTCCGATTCGGCTGTGGAGTTTCCGGTTAATTTCGATAATCGATGCGGTGATAGGGTATTGAGAAATCCGCAATTGGGTAATGCTGACTCAAAGAGATCACTCAATAGAGAACCTGAAATTTGAGATATAAATTCATAAAACTATAATAAAAACCGCGCGATGAGACAATCGGTTTCTTTTATGGGATCATTAAGGAGAATAATGATACAATGCGGTGACAATAAAGGGTATACAATCAGCAACAATACAATGCTCTCCATATGTGGGAATTGGGTCTGTAGTATATTCGGGCAATAATAAGATTGAAATTAGAAGAAAATATACCATTTTCTTGAGTTTTATATTTTCCCTGTCGTATAATGTACACATAAGATATAAAATTAGGAATGATATACCCTCAGGTAAATTGCCCCTGAGTTTAGCTCAAAGTAATTCTCAATTCAAATGGTACAACTCACATGAAAACACATAAAAAATAATAAATTGACAGAAGTGTGACGGTATTATGAAGCGTTTTTGGATATAATACATGTATACGTGTTTAACTGAAGTGTGCGCTTTTTTGTCAGCCCAAAGGTCCACCTCAAGTCCTGAAACTTCGTTAGGAACGGTATGGACAGGACATGATCAAATCTACAGGTGACGGCGCTCCCATCCAATTATTGCTCTTATATTTGTACCTTTATTTAGATGATGAATAAATGAAATATGTGCTGCTATTGTGGGTGCTGTTGTTTTGTAACTTTTTGGTGTCTCTCACTTTCGGTAATAATAAAGGACCGGCCGGTGATGCATATTAAGGGTGTGTCTTTCGATGGTGTGTATATTGGTACTGTATACAGTATACTATAGTATGTCACTGTATTTTCACATCTGCTTTAACGCTTCCTCATGAGGGGAATGTTCTTATTGTAATGAATGAATGCAATCATTTGGGTTACTCATGTAATCGCTTTCTCTGTCCTTTCATTATATACAATTTGACACTTTAATGCTAATATAAAAATAATCTCAAATGACTCAAATGACCGCATTTGAATAATTATTGGGGATTTGTTTCTAGAGGTGTGAACATATATAAATTATTATTAAAATATCATTTGCATTAATTGAAGGATCTTTAAATCATACCGATTGAGTTTAGCTAAACTGTCATTTCAAAGAAATCGCGATTTAAATGCCACATTAAAGGCGATTCGTTTTGCCATTTAAGTTATCGATTAGCAAATTATATGATTGTCTCTGATAGTAATTACCATATTTATACATATCACAATGTACATATATGGTAATTATTATGCACATGTATAAAAAGCTATATTCATATTTCTATTGTAATTCGATTCATTATCTTCTTAATAACGGATATGAATGAATAATTTATTAGAATAGCATTTCCTATTTTCCACTAAAATAAAAGAGTGACCGATGAGTATGAACTTTTCAATAGGAATAAATTGCAATTGAATCGGAAGGTATTGAATCATTCAAATCGGTAATTATTGAGCAGTGCTGTCGCGTGCGGCAATTGATTGCCGATGTGATTTGCTGCTGATTTTGGCTATGGCCGCAGCTGCTGAGGAAGTCCTTTCAATTGATCATCATCATCATAATAAAAGTATAGTACTATTGTAATGACAATAATGAAACAGGAGTTTAGTCTTAACTATGAATAGCTCAGTGATCAACACACACATACAGTGACTTAAATAATAATAATAATAATAATAAACGCATCGACGGGAGAATCATTATATCAGTCTTTTATAGAATGGAGAGACTATCACCAGAGTCATGGTCAGTGATGAATTTCGCAATGGCATAGCGGTTATCATTGTGAATATCGTTGAATTTATTATTTAAAACCTGAAAACCTGAAGCAGTGAGGGGTTTACGCATCATCAATCAGGAAACGCATACTCATTGAATCGCACGCAATTTATTTGTTTTATTTTGTTGTTTGACTTTTGGCAAATCAATTGTTTGATGGGCTCATAGCGGTGTGCGTCTGGTTGCGGTGTCTATGGTGGCAATGTGCCTGTGATGGTAGCGTGCCTATGATGGTAGTGTGTCTGTGATGGTAGTGTGCCTGTGATAGTAGTGTGCCTAAGATTGCGGTCTGCATATTATGGGGGTTTTCGAGTAGCGTTGAATAACGTACCTTCCGTTTTGTCCTTTTTACCGTTTGGATCTTCGTGTATCAAAAGCACTTCCTTTGAGATCAGTTGTAATTCATTGCCACGATGCACATCACGCGTTAGTTCAATATATAACTGGAAAAAATGACAGATAAAGGATTATATAATTATAAACATAAATCATAATCCGATAATCAAATAACAGATCTTTTGGAAATTTCAAATGAAATAAAAAGTTTAATAAATTAGGAAAAAGTTCATATTAACATATTTTAGAGGAATGCTTAAGGTGTGCGGTAATAATAATAATAATGTAATTATTCATTTTCTTTGCGGAGATTTTAGGATTGGAATTGTAAAAAATGTATAAAAGAGAATGTAGAAAATGATTTAATCATTATTATTAATTTAATACGAATTGAAAATCAGAAACAACGATCATATGAATACTTTTTTAATATGTAAAATAAATGTTTTCTCATTCATACATGCATAATCCACAGGAATATGGTCAAAGCTTAAGTATTCAGTACGTGTTGAAATGGAAAATGTTCATAAATCAAATTTCGATTATGGTTTTAGAGCACATCTTAAGTACGAAAACATATCATTATCATTTTTATATAACATTTGCATTTTAAAAAATAAGTGTTTTTTGCATCAAATTAAATAAATGACCCCTAAAAGAATGATCAGTTAATTTGTTATGGTTTTTTGCATAATGAATATCGTAAAAAATGAAAAATTATAATGATCGTAATATTTTATAAAAAACTAAATATATTAGTGATTACATAATTTTTTATAATATTTTAATTTCTTCAATTAAATAATAATTAATAATTAATATGAATCTATGATTAATGTATTTTTTATACATATATACTGATATACATATATATATTGATATATTTTTGTAGATTTGTAGATTAAACAATGAAAATTAATTTCGTTTCATCGATATGCATAAAAACTAACCCTTAACATAACCGCACATCAAATAAAATGCATTTATTAATATTTCAATAATAAATATTAATGTACTGATGTTAAAAATATATTATGCACATATATTATGTATTTTCCAAGGACTTTGCTCATGAAGAAAATGATATGACTCGTGATGACCCTCTAAACAAATCGTAAATTCTTATAATAATCAATTACACTTCACACTAAACACAAAATGAGACATTAAATCAAATCGTTTTTATAAGGAAAGGGTATATAATGATATTGAGATTATTGAGATGTTATAAATTATTTGTACTTTCGAAGTACCGCTAAAGGCAAATATAAGTATCGATATTATAATTATTAACAAATAATTTATGATTAGGATATGGAAGTGAATTTAAAGTACGGCGTGAATAACGTGATAGAGAAACGGTGAAACATTATTATTTACTTTTTACTGATAATATTTATGTTCGATATTAATTAATGTGTGTTTTGCTCTTTTTCTGTTAATATTATTGAAATTTTTAGTTTTTTATCAATAAAATTAAAATTGCAAAATAATTATTTAGCGCGTCTCTCGTTCCACACCCTTAGAAAATGTGGGAATATATTTCAATCCGTTTAAGTAATGCGTGTCACAATTGATAAATCGGTTAACGATTATCGTTAAGAAAGGATCAGATGATCGTCCACACGGAAGTTGTGTAAAGTTCATACATATGAATACACTTATTGGGAGCGTATCGAATACAAACATATGCAGATGCGGTACATATATGCGGTACATATATGAACAATTCGAGTATATCAATGAACGAATGAAAAACATAATTATAATTTAATAATAAATTATATAAAAAACTAAATCATCATGAGATATGAGATATGATCTTAAGTATAATCTTACAAAATTAATCGTTCATCGAATGATGCATCATCATTCATAAGGGATGCTCTTCTTATAGTTTAAGTAATTTATTATTCTCTAATTTTACTATTATCATTTACTATTACCATTTATTTCCACATTTAAGTTACTCTTTTAGCATTTAATATATAATTTCTTATTAATGTGTTGCAAATGCAGAGCCGAGAAAATAAAAAAGTGAAAATTAATGGATGAAAATTTGGGCAGGGATTTGAAGAAACGAGTATCATGAGAAAAGATGGGGCTAAAAGTGGGTTATTGGAACATATCGGATTTAAGGAGAAAAGAAGAGAACTCTAACATTTGCCACACATTTACGTACATACCGATTCAGATTAAAAACGCATCATAAAGGAGAGCACATATTTAAACTAAACCCTGAATCGAGACTTTACTTAAGTAAAGGAACACAATAATAATGAATAAATTAGGAGAAAAGACCTTTAAAAAAGTGCAGAATCGAATCATTAATAATATTTCATCCTTTTTTGTGAAGAAAATGCAAAAATCAGAGAATGCGGTTCGTCCCTTATATTATTAAGAAATACACGAAAGGATTGCACCTTTAGCTATGAATTATTATCCGCACTTTTCTGTTGTTTGTTATAAGAACAATGATAATCAATTCTCATTTTTTTGAAACAAAAATTGCAATTTTCTACTTTTTTGTTTACCTCAAAACTGCTCTCCTCAAAGACAATGACCCAAACGGAGATCACAAAATATACACCTTAAAATTGCCTTAAAATTTATGCATCAGTAACAGCACAACGCTCACGTCATTTGAAAAAAACGCTAATATCTAATGCCATCATATGCCATCATATGCTTCTCTTAACGCCTAAAATATAGCAATTTATAGTCACTTTAGGTCATCAGCTGTGGGATCATCTTCAGCGGGAGGTGAGAGTCAATGGCTATGATTTCACTGTAACCACCGCCGCGAGGAGAGGTGAATGAGTCGAATGAAACAAAAAAGTGGAAAAAAAATAAAAGGCAATGAATTTTTAAGTGATATTACAATGGTGGTGTTACAGTGATATATAAGATAATCATTTACTTCTAAAGTGCATACCTATTCTATACTGTAGCATATAATAAGGGCATATCAAATGTTTCAAGAGGCAGGAAGTCATTAGCAGCATCTTCGTGTGAAGAAACGCTGACAGTGATACAATCACTTTTTAAAAAGAATCGGTGGGTTCGGGTATGGGAATGCAATCGTCATCATCACAAGCATCAGAGTATCATCATAACAGTGTCATCAACAATCACAATCGCACTTAACAAGAGACTGATGATGGAAGATATGCATGAGATGATAGGTGATTAGTACTGTGGCGCAATGTCCCGCTCCTCCCCTGCCGAAGGCTCTGTATGGCAGCACATCATGATGATGCCCGAATAAGTGAATCAACAACAATCACAATGTGATACTCTCCTTATAATGTCATGTATTTACTGATGAATCTTTAGTGTCAGATTTTAAGTCCAGTTTCGGTCTTTAGTCTCCACACTGTAGATTATAGTATCGGGCATCAGTTGCATAATGCCTCTTTTTATTGCCCCCCAATAAGTGACTTTCAAAGAAGTTAAGTGTATGTTCAGGTTTTAGAGAAAAAAGATCATCTTTTTAGTTGTGTTTTAGTATCGTAAACTGATATAAACACAGAGACGAGTGAAAAAGTTGAGTGACCACTATGATCAGTTAATGACAGGTATAACTGTATAACTGTTGAAATTGTTGTATACAGGAGCTTCAGACCAGAATCTGGAGCATTAGTGATGGACAAACATCGACGAAAATCGTTCTGTTTGTGCATCGCGATGCAGAAAAAAGTACACGAAAATATACGACACAATATATAAATATATAAATAAAGTTCAATAAAATAAAAGTTCCACTTTCGAGTCGCGGAGATTATTATAATTTATAATTGCAATTGTAATGCAATTGTAATGCAATTGTAATCCCTCATAAATTGTTAAATCACGCAATTGAATGGTAGAAAATGTTCCCTTTCGGTAATCAGATATTTTTGCACAAATAATTAGTACTTTAGGGTGTTTTCAATGACACATATAATAGTATTAGAGCATTGTAGTGCGTATCTTCTTTTTTCAATAATTCAATTACAGTAAAATCCCAATAAAGTTATTAAACAATCGGAATAACTTTTATAATCACATTAAAATGTTTGCTTTTGTTTCAAGTTTTATGCATAATATATTTATGACGTGAGTTATAAATATATTAAATATCTATGCTCTGAGAACGTTTAGTTTCAATATAACTTTTGATAAATTTTTTGTTCATGTTATAGAGATTTGTCAGTATTTATAGTTATTTATATAAAAACGATTACAATTATAATAAATTGGTGTGTATTTGAATAATAAAATGAACAGATACTATCATCAATAATTTATTGTAAATTTTTATCGGTTCAGTAATGGGCACAAAATATAAAGCCCCATCAGAGCCTATCCTTTAAAAATGGTTCATATTAACTATTACTTAAATGAGAGCAAAAATTAGTTACATAAACACTGTGATAAATTTTTCGTAACGCTATTTGCGAATATATTTTTGAAAGAAAATCTCAAAGATATGCATAAATGATAAATGATTAGACAAGAATCAAATTATAAATAATCGTAATGAGAGACATGATCTTTGGCGGTGATAAAATAAACCAATTAAAAAGGGATAATCCGAGTGTCGTTGAAACGACCAAAAAGTGTATTTAAAGGTCTCGAGAAAAGTTAAAGGGGATCATTAAGGAAACCTAAGGTATGCCTGAAACGGTAATAAATTAAGAGCAAACTTAAGATGGGCTAAAGGCGCGGACATAATTGTAAAAAAGAGAGTTATTCTGTTGAAAAAGTGTGTCATGTCATTAGTGATAATACAGGTATGAGATCAGATCAGTTAAATTACTTCCAAAGATAGGGTGTATCAGTAGAGAATGAGAGGGGAGAGGAGAGTACTCAAATGGGTACTCAAATGTAACGTCTTTTTTCAGTTCTTTAAACCCGAAGATGATGATAAAAGATGATAGTGATACACATCGGCACAGTTAGTGATGGCATTGGCATGGCATTGCACATTAAATTGAGCTAAACAATTGTCAGTATTTTTGGCTCCGCACGGGGCGTGTAATTCATTGATAAAGAAGAGAATATGCTCATCGGTCCGTATCAAAATGTAATAATCGAGTTAATAATTTCAAACATTTAATGCTATTAAAGTTGACTCAAACTACAAAAGTGATTCTCAATTACTCTTATACCGTTACTCTTAACGGTTTTCTTAGCGCTAAATTCGACTCTCATGGGGTTACTTTAGAGTTACTTTAGGTACATTTTAAAATCAACTAATTTAGGTACGAACCGTGGAAAGTCAACAATTCCCTGAGTGAAGAAGAACAATGAACAAGTGTAACATGTATCGTGTGTATCATAAAACAAGTATAATGATCCTTTAAGGTTTGTAAAGTCAAAGGCGTCGGACAACACCCTTAATATGGATCATCATGTTCATTCAATTGAATCGTTAATGTTAATTATCCCAATGGATGGTCACAGCCTAAAGCTATTAATTTCTCATTCGAGGAAAATCATCATTTAGATAACGCTATACGATTATCGAATAGAAAATGTTTGGAGGGAACCGAATCAATGTTGACCTTTCAAATGTATACTAAATTTTAATGGTGATAAAAGCATTTCATTAGGGCACGCACCGAATGCAGCGTAACTGTTGATGCCATTTTCTTATTTTTAGTATCATCTCATCGTGAATTTAATCAAATGAACCAAAAGGTTATAAAATAAAGGTTATGTTATGTAATTGCATAGAAAAATAAGTAAATGTAACGCACCGATATTAGCATAAATTCAAAAGGTAAAGCCTTTAATATTAAACCGTTAAATGTTTTATAAAACATCATGAATATGACCCGAAAGAGTTACGCATAATTGCGGAGTCTAAAGTTTTTTAAAGTGAAAAAAGAGAATATATTCCAATAATGGGATTCGGGAAATGGAAATTTAGGGTATGCAAATGACCCTCAAATTATAATAATTACGATAAAAGACAATTTTGAGACATAAACAGTCGCTATAAACTTCGGAACATTAAACTCAGGCACGACTCATCCCGTTTTTAAGGAGCGACCGATAAGAGTTACTTTTGGAACACCGCAGAGCAATTAATTGTACGATAAAATAAGACATTTTTAGTAAAATAAATTGCGTATCATTTTTAATTATAAATATTTGTGACAATTAAACCATTTTAATTAGCAATTAGTTTAGGGTGCGATTCGACCATCTCTATGCACGGCACGCATTACATTTTCTATAAAAATAAATTCGGTTTCAGGCACAATCATATTGTAACGAATAAATTCTAATATATAAATGAATGTCCGCGACAATAAAATATAAATTCAAATTTATGACAATAATAATTTATATGTAATGATTATAATTCTTAAAATATAATGAAAGTATAATTACAGAAGCACTATACAAACAGATCAAATTAATTAATTAAAATGTTTGCGTAGGAATATACTCGAATAAAAAGATTAATGGAATCTGATGTTTAATTTATTTAAAGCGAAACTTAAAGATAACTTTAAAATCCATTCTAAAAGATAATTTCTATTAATAGAATACGAATGTGGGTGATGATTTATAAGATATTTATATATTTAAAACATTTTGAATTTAAATGCAATAAAATCCTCGATGCATATCATTCGAATCATATGAAAAGCTCAATGATCATCTTCAGTGATCGCCAAAGGGGGGGGTGCAAAAATGAAAATTCTCTGAAAAAATCTCTGAAAATCAGGGACCCCCTAGAAAATTGGGAAAAAGTTAGGTCTGCACCCCCCCTTTGGCGATCACTGATCATCTTTATAAAAAAGTTACGAATTCGTAACACTTTTTTGAACAGAGCGGCTCATTTCACTCCCAAAGGTTTCCCTAATCGTTCATATGGAGTGCCCTCATCGTTAAGGACGTACTCCATACTCCAATTCACACACATTTAACGAAAAAGAAAAATAATTATGGAAATTATGGAAATTTTATAGAGGGAAATGAAATGCTATTTATTTAATACGATTACTTTAAAGTAAATTAAGAGTTATCTGTTAACGTGTTTTTGATTTTATTGATCTTTGGATATAAAATGAAAGTTGCGATGGAATATAAATTAACGGTTTAAGTGTATTAAATAAGAGTAAATTAAATAAAATTAATAAGAGTAAAGAGCGTATTAAATTAATGTAATAATTACAATTATTGAATAGAGACATCCCAAACTTTCGCATCGTTTTTTCCCCATTTTATAATTAAAATATTCTGTTAATATTTTCTGAATTTTAAAAGTAAATCATAAATGTAACATCATACATCATAACATCATACATTATAAACTATTAGAGTCCTTAAATGGAATTCCATGTAATGAAATGAATTTCCATTGAAAAATCTAGTTGAATGGAATCGAATCCAAAATTCGCGACCTTTCGAAACTCTAGTAACTATTGTATCGTATTTGGCCATTAGGGACAAAATACAGGGATAATTTTCAGTTCTAAGGAATTCGGTAAATTCATAAATCATAATGATTCAGGGCAATTGACAGATATCGACAAATCTAAACTAAAAACATGATTTGGAGTGTAGCATTTTTCGACAAAATTTGATTCATTTCAAATATAAGGAAATTTTGTGTAATGTCAATGTTTAAATATCTTTAATTAATTGATTTTTCGATATAATCAAATGTTTACTAAATTTTTTAATGCATTAAAATTTTGAATTTATTAAATTCTTAAATAAATACCGAATGAATTATGTCGCGAAAGATCGGGAGTCACTCATAATTACATTATAAAGAACCAAAATATGAGTTTAATATGATTGAAATCGTAAATGTCATAAGACTTTTATGGTGGTTTTTAAAGTTATAGCTTTTCTAAGTTAATTACATATATGGAGCAGAGATGTCCAAAACAGAACCCCCCATAAAAACGAGTATATTTTTGTAATGCGTTTTGCTTAATGAATTCATCATAAGCGGTGATTTTTCCTGTAAAAATCGTTCGGAATACATTTATTGTAGGATTAGTGACGTCCAAAAATAATATGATTAATATGAGAGATGATTAAGGATATAACCGCTTAAAATGAATGATTTTTTCTGAAAATATTTTATTGTTATGAGAATTAAAATCATATTTTACAGAACAATCTGATGAAAAATCTCTGAATTTGATTTTCTCGGCATATATGGGGTAAGGTTTATGATAAATCTCTATTTAAAAATGATTTTAGGACATGAGAATCGAATGGGATTCACTTTAAATTCCTAAAATATTAAAAATTATAAAAATCATCGATAATAATTTGTTATAAGTATTTAACGCAATACAAGAATGTCGTTTACGTGAAAATATTTTAAAAATAAATATATTTAAAGTTAATTAATGTAAAACATTATGCATATTCAAATTTAATCAGAAAAATTATTCTGCAATAATTTAACATTAAATATTAAATATTTTTCGAGTGAAGAAATATGTTCAGTTTTATCAGTTTTGACATTTCAAAATTTTTGATTTATTAAATCTCAGACCTCTGATATTATTAAATATGAATTTAATTCCGCATTTAAACTCAGAAAAGGAATTTGAAAAGAGTAAAAATCGAAATTCAAATGCTATTTTAATTAGAAAATTGATATAAATAAATACATATATCTGATCATTACCATCATAACGATATTATCACCATCAATATTAACATACGACCATTAATTATTATAACAAAAAAGTACATTTCGAAAACGATAACCCTCTTTAACATGAAAATCTCCATTAAATAACATTAATCCCTTTATAAGTACGGCATTAATCCGCATCATCACTCATCGGGCATCAATAAAATAATTTTACTCATAATCACAAAGCAATGCCATCACCACAAATCATTTCTCCCGATAATCACCATATTAATGATGCATTTGAGTGGGTTATTGTTTTTTGCATCGGTACGGGGTACGGGAACAATATTTTTTAAGAAACTCAATGTTAACCCTCAACACACTACAATATATTGTCTCACCGTAAGGACCTACAGCAAAAGTGGGCCAATCTTGTGTTTTGCGATTTTATCATTATATGATGGTCTTTTGATCACATTGTTATACTTTAGTTAAATTATTTGATCCTTTCGCTCCTTAACAATGGTTATATTATATTATTATTATACTCTATTTTACCATTTCTATTTAATAAAATAAATACGAAACGCTAATAAAAAATAAAAATTGCGTGTTTCATTTTCTCAAAACCCCCCGCGGCGATGGTACTTTCAAACCTTTTTAAGAAGAACCCTCTTCCATCGGAGAAAAAAATGATTCATCTCAACGAAGCAAAAGGCCTTCGACATTGAGATTATTGTATGGATTAGCCCATTGTTGCCATTATATGTTTCGCCGGTAGCAATGATGATATGACTAAATCGTGATTAGCAACCGACTCATGACTTCACGTTATTCCATTTAAATGTAGCAATAGTTAACCCGAACGTTACGTACAGTGTGTTCCAAATTACGTTCTGTTATCGGTGTATTTTATCTGATTTTGTTGCTGTTCTCTTAAAGGTTATAGTGAAAGAGTAACGGCAGTAGCAAAAGAAGTGGTTTAAGAGCAATGGTTTCAGGATCTTTCCATAAATAAATTACCATTTAATTGAAATTCGGTATTTAAACAGTTATACACATGTACGTTCAGTGGATTAATGTGAGAATGGTGATGATCTCTCATGCATGTGACCCCATAGCATAAAGTAAAAAATTAGTATTTATAATACTCTAATACTTGTAATAAAAGTCTATTTAAAACCCCATAATTATTCACATAAATTCAAAATAAAGGAAAATATTGAGTGAGGAAAAGTGAGTAATGCTTATAAATTATAAAAGAATAGTTTCAATATGAACGTGTAAATAATGCTAATTTCTTTTAAAAGTGATAATTTTCTGTTAAATTCACTGTTAAATGCACTGTTAAAAGTGGAAACTCAAAATTTCGAGAAACAAAAATGTCCCGTAAAACACTTAAATGACCATTAATTTCAATGCTGCGATGGGTGAAGAAACATATCAGAGGGTTATATAATGGTAACGAACAAAAGGATATAATAATTTTAACGAAACACTAAAGACTGTTCTGTAATTCGATGCCAAAACCTTTGAAAAATCTAAGAAATAAAACACAAAAACCTTGAGTATGATTTCCCAAACAATTGCATCATTAATAATGTTACGATAGTGCTGTTAACATTTTTTTGTCGGTAATAATCAGTAACACTTTCAGATTTCGGGCTACGGTTTCATTTATAAGAGAGATATTTTTAAAAAATAATAATAATAACCCTCTTCGTTGTGTGACGGTATTTGTATATTTTAATAATGCCGAACGACTCTTTGATGTTACCTCATGAGGGATGTTACCGGTGGAAGTTAATGAACACGCTTTTAGTGAAGACATTTTTGTGGGTACCATTTGATGAAAACAATGGACTGCTTTCACCACTATTGTTTACTTATGCAACATTTTTACATGCGATTTCTTTTAATGAGATCTGTCAAAGTACTCAGTAAATTTAAAAGTAATTTAAGAATAACTCAAAAAATAATAAAATCCCCGAATACGCGACAATATTATTTAAAAGCACATCAGTAATAAAAACTATAAAAAGGCTTAAGAAAAACTAAATTATATTCATTATTTATATTTTTGAGAAAAAACGAATGAATCTTTTATAGTCTCAGAGTTTAGAGTCCATTAATAGTCAACTTCAAAAAGTCTTTGAATAATGCTATTATTATCAATAAGTGATGTTCAAAAAGGATATTTCGTTACCGCAACAAAGAAATGGATGCACAGCAATTGGCATTATGGGATATACATCAGTGGAGTTTATCTCATCACTATCTTCGCACTACAGTCGTGGATGAAACATCGTAAGGCTTATAATTTGCGAAATGCTCTCATCATTTGGAATATGGCATTAGCACTGTTCTCAATGATGGGAACGGTCATATGCGTCCCGTATCTGTTTCATCTGCTCTCAACGAAGGGCCTCACAAATTCCATATGCAAAAATTATCATCGCGGCAATAATCAAATTGAATTTTGGCACGCATTGTTTCTATGGTCAAAGTTAATAGAATTCGGAGATACCATATTTATCGTGCTCCGCAAACAGCCATTAATAACACTCCACTGGTTTCATCACATCACAACCATGACCATGTGTTTTGGTCTGATATTTATGGAACCGGCGTCGGGTCATTGGATGGCCGCAATGAACTTTCTCGTGCATTCAATTATGTACACGTATTACGCGCTAAAAGCACTAAAGATTCGAATCCCTATCGGAGTTTCAATGCTCATCACAACACTTCAAATCATTCAAATGGCCATTGGAATATATGTTAATTTAATACCACTTTTAAAGAGATATGATTGTGAAGTATCATCACGCGTTTATATTCCGGCACTACTTATGTATTTAAGTTATTTATATATGTTCGGGAAACTTTTTTTCGGTTCATATATCATAAATCCCCATAAAAAGGTAATGGCGATTGAGAAAAGCATTAATGGGAGGATTCTTATAAAATTTAATTAAGTACACATAAACCTCTCTAACGTAAATAATCTCTATAAAATAAACAAAACTTCCATTCTGAGTTATGTGTACTCTGCCATTTGAATCTCTTTAACGTAAAAATCTATCGTAAACATTAATTTTCTTTCGAAATGTATTTACGATAGAGAAATTTATGTGTAATTCGGTTGAAATTAAATAAAATTTTCAAATAAATTACCATTATGATTGTCAAAAAATGTGTAATCTTAACATATATATCGATCATTGCCATAAAATAAATGTAATGTCACCCTTCGAGAGACATAATTTGTAAATTGAATAATCAATCGTGGGACTTGTGATTTGTTTGGGCGTACATTTAGATATGTTTACGATAAAACGAACCAAAATATTTTAAAGCATTTGGGTAATTCTGTGAGAATATAAAATATTTTAATGGGAGCGGTTATGTTATTCCAAATATATATGTATATTTATATATATATGCTTTTAGCTAACATCGGGAAGTATCATCTTCAGGGTCTTCAAAGATTTCAGTTAAGTGATTACGTCAAATTCATAAGACTATCCTTTTTAGAGTGGTAAATCAGTCATATACCTTTTTAGATATGATTTGCACGTAACACAATCTGATAAACGATTAAAAGAAATAAAATGGCAATAAAATAGCAATAAATTGCAAATTAACCTATAATTTTAGACATATTTTTGTACATTGTGTTAAATGAAATAAATATTTTTGTTTATTCCAATAGAGTAATGCTGAAATATTTAAATTAAACACATCCATAATTAATAAAAATTAAATAAAAATGACTAATCACTGAGCACTGTCCTATGAATATCTAATGAGTGAGTGACTCCAGAGTGTCGCGTGATTATCCCTCCTTATAGAGTGCCCGTGAGTCAATTAAATAACATATCATCTTTCTATTGGCATTACTTCCTCAATTGGCTCCCAATACAAGGACATTGTGCAGGGTATTTAAGTGCTGATGATTTATTAATTTCAGAGATCAATTATCTCAATCGAATCAGAAATATATAACGGGAATATAAATAAATAGGTAAAGAGGTAGCTATAGTCAAAGTTAATGCCATACGATAAAAATATATATATAAATATATATATACATGTATTAACGATAGATTATTAATGCCACAATCGGTGATTACACCATCGGCCTGATTTTTAAAAATACCATAGATGTGCGTGTGATGATGGGTGAGGTCCGCAAAAAATTATCATTATCATTATTCCAAAGAAAAAAGAATGAAATGGAATGAGATAATACTGATGATTCGAGATTCCGGGCGGAACCGAACCCAAACCGATTGGGATAAGAAAAAGAAAATGAATTTATTATAAGGAATTAGTTCTTTCGCTTCACACTTTGGATGTGATTCTCATTCCATATGAAGTCCTTCATAATGTGCAGCGACTTTAAAACAGAGATAAGATAATGAATCTAATGAATAATGCCATGCATTGGATGCCATGAATTGGAGATGTTATGCCGAAGAATGTACACATATGATCCCAGTTTAAAGCGATTCGATCCGCCCGATGCTTATCTCATTTATTGCTTATTACCACGGCCCACAATCACATTTACCATCACATTTACTCAATACATTCCATTTTATTCGACTTTCAATTCTCTTTCATGAATTAAAAGAGACACTCAATGAGTCAGGTAATGACAATTAATGGGAAATTATGGAGGGAATTGGAATTTAGCGAAAGGGGAACATACGGTACTGATACGGGATCGTACTATCGCATCACTATCTCGATGCGGTATAATAATTATTTACTCAATTAATTGTTGAAAGACAATTCATTGTTTTTTATAAATGTCAAAATATTTCATTTAACCATTCAATTATCTATCATTACGAATGAAATGCGTAAATAAGTAAATCGCTTTTTACTTTTACTCAAACCTTTTATGGGGTTTTTTTCTCAATTTTATTTTGCATATGAAATGATTATTAAAGAAAAGACAATGATAATAAAGAAATAGAATCGAATCAATGAATTTCTGGAATATGACAGCGGTGACTGATGACTGATAAATCTTCCGCACGGCAGAACAAAAAGCTCAAGGATTGGGGTATAAAGGGTCTTAAAGGGGATGATAATGGCGTAATGGCATAATATCGTATTTTAATTATTGGGACATATTCATAAAAATGCATGTTAATGTGCGTATGATTATCCGGGACTCTGTTCATTCATGACGATCATTTTCCGGTATATTGCATTACAAATATGCGTTAAGTTAATTACAATTGAGATAATAATGATAATTTAGGTAATTTCAATAATAAAATACAAGGACTTTACGATTAGGATTAAGAAAAATGAGTAATTCATTAGTATGACCAAAAAAATCTCAGTCATTTGATCGTATCATTCATCATTCAGTTAATAAATTTAATTATAAAAAAAACTCTGTAAAACTCTGTCAATCAAATTTATGCTCTTTTAATTAATGAAAATACCGTGCATAAAAGTACGGGCCTCACTAATTAATTGCTTTATGCTAATTATATATGCGAATTTGTATTTTAGAATAATCGTGAAATGCACAACAAAAATCTCTATTAAAATGCTATAATTACTCGTTTAAAACAATTAAAAATAAATCTCAAAGAAATAAATAAGTCGTGAATCACAATCCCTTTTTTGTTGTTTCACCCCAATTTAGTCACTAAATACATAAGAATTATAAAATATGTGATCTTACATCTGATATAATATCATTTCCACAATTACTTCGCATTTAAAATCCATATGCATATTAATTCCAAATTAATATGTAAATTCTACTCAAATTGAATAACGAGAATAATTAATATGGAAATTAATTACTCTTAACACTTTTCAATATTTATTATCATTTAACATATACTTTAACTTATTTAATACATTTTTATCTGTGGAATTTCTCGTATCGCAGAAAAGGAATTTATTTCAAAGGATAAAAATTGTGAATCGAAAATGAGCCAAAAACATTCAATTAAAAAATGAATATAAATAAATATAAATCATTAAAAGTAAAAATATCGGAATAAAAAAAATAAATAACAATTTCAGGAGGGAAATAATAGAAAAATCAGTGATATTAACTTTCATCAAATGCTGTTTTTATCAGGTACATGATGACTCCCGTTAAAGTAAACCTCAATGATATGCATACATATACATATCTGTATATTACATTTATTATATTACATCTATTTTTTAATAATTAATTCAAATAAAGTATAATTTATTGATAAAAATCTATTTATTAATCGCAATTAATAATGGGGTTTATTATAGTGGGAGAATGTTGTATCTGAGAAAAGCACCATTCGATGAAAAAACCCGCACAGGAAAATCTGAGCACAACAAATGAGGAATAATCGAGTGTAAAATATCGTAATCTTCTAACAGATTATAAATATATAATAACAATTAATGAACGGCCTTTCCTTGAGGTGAAAAAATATAATTGAAAAAAATTATTTCAAAGATAATGCTATGATAAATGATAATCAATAACTAATTTTGCTATACCATTTGAACAATATACATGCAATGAATAAATTGGTATCTATGGGTATAGATAAATTGAAATAATATAAATTGAAAAGGCGTAAAATAAGGTGAATCTATAATTTTTAAAATTATCATTAGGGTTGGGTCAATGTCTTTGTTTATTTTAGTTTTAGAATTATTATCATATCTTTTTTAATTTTTCACATTTTAAAGGACTCATTTGTCATGAAATTGACGATGTCATTAGAAAAAGTAAAATTACAGATTAAAGAAGAATAATAAAGCAATAACATTAGAGACATCATAAATAATAATTTCCTTTTACTTTTAATAAATGAACTTAGGAATTTGAGAATGTTATTCCTTATATTAAATAAGAGTTTCTTGATTTGTGTATCGTTAAACACAAACATCAGTGAATTAATTGGTATTAAATCCTTTATTGGGTGTGTTCTGTTCATTTCAGTTTAAAATGGGGAAGAGAATCAACAAAATAAAAATCATCAGATAAGTATTAAATTAGTGTATAATCAGCAAAAAGGAGAGCACCGAAATCCTCTCCCTTAATCAATCGCAGGTTTCCTAAAAGAGGGCAGAGGGGGTAAAATCAAATTGGGGGTTATCAATACCAGAGGGGGATTCACTATTTTGCTTTCACCATTCTTAGGCAACAATGTTTTTACTGATTCCAGTTTAGCCTAATATCAAATCGCCTAATTTTTAATTACTTATTTTTTTAACATTTATTTTGAATCCAATTTTTACACTTTATTTTGATTTACCAAAACTAAATCTTAAATAAAAAATAATTTCATTGTCAATTTAAATGAGTGGAATATAATTTAGACGAATGAAGAGGGTCATGACTAAAAATTAAAAAATTTAATATTCATATTGAAATCGACCTTTGGTAGTTATTTTTAGCGTTTTTATATTTATATACATTCAAACCTCGTTTTTCTTGACGCGTTTATGCAGTTAAAGCACGTAAAGAAAATTGAATAATGATAAAATAAAATACGGTTCCTTCAGTTTATGCAAAATATAATTATTGAAATGTGTAAGATAAGAATGCAAAATAAACGAGTTCTGAGTGTAACTTAAGTGCGAGTCTCGGGTGATAGGCCAAAGGTCAAACGACAAAAGATCAGATTTGTACAAAAAACTGAATATCAAAATGTCATTAAAATATAATTTCCATTACATTTATAAGTCTAAATGATATTGGGCAAAATGGGGATAGCGAAACGGTATAAGAGAAAATCAAATAAATTTTAATTAATAGAATTACTGTAGTACCATATAACAAGGCTATGATTCAGTCGGAATCACAGTCAGAGGTCCCCGAATAATAAAAAATAATGCTATAGATTAATAATGTACAAAATAATGAAGAGTTATGTTTTTGTTTTTACAAACAAAAGAATTTAAAAGAGAAATGCAAAAATATGTCTGTTCATTAAGATCATGGGAAAAAACAGTAGAAAAATGTCACGAAAAAATAACAATTGAAATACTGAATTAATTTGTATTTTTATTTACGATCATTTAGACTCATTTCATTTGACTCATTTCATTTGAATCACTTCATTTACACACTCATATTGGGTAATTCATCTCTCATTTGGAACATGCGGACCCTGAAAAATACAGTGATTGTAATGATTGTAATTGGGATCGCAATAAACACATTAATAACTTTGCCTCAGAGGTAATTACCATCAATAATAAGGATAAAATTACGATACCATTAAATTATTATAAATCATTAAATGATATTAAATTTTCGCCACTGTTTGATATGAGTATTAGACTCATGCACCAATTAACTCAGACTGAGGGTGATATTTACGAAATAACCAAATGAGGTAATCGGTTCAATCCAATTGATAGCCCTATACTAATATCATTGTAAAATTGAAACTTAAGAACAATCAATATATTCAATGATCACTTATGGTGACCATTATTTGTGTGTAGTATTTTAGGGGTGTGATTAATATAAGTTTAAATGAGAAAAAATGATTGATTTTTACTCATTAATCTAATATAACTGTGTCTTAATGTTGTACACATAAACCTGTCTAAAGTGAACAATTTTTTAGATCCGAATCACATAAACCGTTACTAATTCTACATTAAAGTAAAAGCCTCTCTTATCGAAGACAAAAATTTCTGCAACAATATTATCGCGTTATAGAGGTTTAAGTGTAGCTTTAAATATAAACAGAATTGTAATTGCGTAATATTCAATAAATTGATAATTCAAAACACATTAAAAGTTGAGCTAAGGTTTCATTTGAACGCTCTAAACTAAATGCAACATTAAAAATGCGCAATAATTACAGTAATAAATTAATTTTATTACTATAATTATGAAAATTCCACCCAATCAAGTGTAGGGTTTTGAATAGTTTCTCTAAACAAATGTAGATGTAAACATTAATAACAAAGAATCTATTTCGTATCAATCACAAAAGTTGGCGTTCATTTATTATCAATGCTTAGGTTCGCTAAGATCATCAAAATATAAAAGTTTGACTGTACTTTTGCATACCCAATTCTAAAGATATCAAATAATTTAACGGTGTAAAAATGAATTGAAACGTTTCTATGAGTGGCGATGGAATACCATAATAGTAAAAAACAAAAATCTAATATTTCATTAGTGATTCATTTAAAATTCAGGTTCAGAATTCACCATTTATAATAATGTTGGAGATAGAGAATGATGGAAAAAGGGGAGACTTTGAAAAAGATTTTTTTGCATCTCTTATAATAAATATGCATGAAATTGTATATATGAAAATTGACCTGTCCAATTGACCTGTCCAATTGACAATGGTGGTATTTGAGTTTAACATAT
>LBFL01132320.1:2606-25126 GCA_000988845.1 Hypochthonius rufulus
GACAATTTACCTGAATATAGTGACGTTCCACCATCGGAAGGCGGACGTTACTCTGGCTTTGGATATAACGCACATCCCCCGCGAAGTCAATCGGCATACGGATTTGACGATGCTCTATCTTCACTGTCATCTGTAAGTTTCGTATTTAATTAATTAAGACTCACGTTGGTTTATGACAGGGATGGTCACTGTTTGCATCTAAAGCAACACAAATTGCTTCAAAAGCATCAGAGAATGTAAGTGATGTTTAAATTATACGGCGGACATGACTGTTATGAATGTGTTCCGCCGTATGTTTATAAATTTATATAAATATATATAAATATATATAAATATACACTTTTTCATTCGAAGGCCGTAAAGATTGGTGCTGTCGCCACTCAAAAAGTATCCGAATTCGGAACCACAGTTAATGAAAAGGTATTTAATAATGAAAATTAAATATTTATTTTATTTTATTATTTTGTCATTTATTTATTTATTTTTCAAAATCAATTATCAGGTTAAAGATGGAAATTTAGTAAATGATTTACAATCGCATGTCAGTACTTTAGGTTCTAAGGTTTGTTTTAATTATATTTTTTATGCTAATTTAATGTAACAAATGATGTATTAATTAAATGGCGTCAATCAAAAGGTGGCTGAAGTAAGTAAACGCGGATGGACTGACCTTTCATTGATGTTTAACCAAAAAACATCGATGTATTCGGACCCAAATGCTGAGAGCGGATACCAAAATGATGCAAATGGTTATAACAATGATTTATTCAGTTCATCATCATCATCGTCATCATCACCGAACCATTCCTTTGCTTCTGTTAAAACACCGACAGAATCTTCAAATCTATTATCGAATTCTTCGCCAAAACCAATGAAATCGTCGGCATCAGCATTGAGTAATGAGGAGAAAAGTTTAATTGACTTTGAATCTAATGAAAAGAAAGTTAAGAATAATGGTAAATCTAAAGAAAGATCGGATTGGAATTTTGAATGGGATGACGATGCGTGGAATAAGTTAGAAGTGGAAAAACCTAAACCAAAAGCCTCTAAAAGAAGTTAATACTATTATAATTTAGGGTTTATATTTACAATCATTAACTTTATTATTTTAAAATTATTATACACACTCATGTGGCACAATAATGAGAGTGAATTTATATTATAAAATGATTAATTACAGGAGAGGTCTGTTATGTTTGAAAATGAAATAAATGAGTCGCCATATGAAAGTGAAATCCAATTTATTTGTATTTATATCATAAAATGATATATTATTGCACAATTGGAAAGTGAAATTTAAAAAATGTTTTATTCTGTAATGATAATTATTTTATTATATAATAATTATAAATATAAAGTTATAGGGATTAATGTTTCACATAATAGATTCTATAGATTTTACATGATCGTAACTTTTTATCACATACCTTTTGTCAGTATAAAATCCAAAGATAAATCATTCCCAAACTTAACTCTATTAAATGTGAGGACATATCTGTTGTGTTTTGTGCTAATTTACTATGCTTTATACAACCAATAAATGTTATTAATATGGTTATTCTCAAATGTTGAGATTCTAATGTATTAATAAAATTTAAGTATAATAAACAATTTAATTAAAAAGGATTTAATCAAATTAAATAACTTTTAATTACAAAAATCATTTTAAATAATAATAATTAATTAATTAATAATTAATAATAATAATAATTAATGTCTCAATTAGTTTATCGATCAGATGATGATATCAGTTCAAACCATTGTCTCAGTGCTTCACCCAAAATAATTGGCATGGAATTAATGTCCCGTAATATTAAATAAAATGGGAATGGGAATTTCTCCATATATGATTCTAATCGAACATTTCCCGAATCTTCAAATATCGGGACTCTTATATCTAATATCGAATCTTTATTCTTCGGATTATCGATCACCACAAACACCATGAATATTCCGATATCTCTAATTCTTCGAATTGCCTCATGAACCACATTCTCCCCTTCACTAAAAAGTCCGCGTCCGTCAGAAACTATCAGCAATAATTGAGATATTTCTCTGTGAATGGAACCGATACTCCGATGTGAGTGAAGGAACAGAGATGATGCGGTGTTTAATAATGAAACAATTCGTGTCTGATTCTGTTTAAACGTGAACTGACAAAATACAAAATTAATATAAAAATTATAGTTAAAGATAATTAATTATTAAGATAATTAATTAATTAATTCAATGCAAACATACCTCACAAAGTAACTTCGCACCGACATCATCGGTAAACGGCTCACCGAATGCGTGTAAAAGTCTCACATTTTCACCGAAACTCATAATCGCCAATTCACCGGCCTCAATTAGGGAAAGTGATTTCGCGAGTAATGCGAGTGATTCAAATGCAATTTGTTTTGATTGATTATCGTTCATACTCGAAGAATCGTCCACTGCCAACACTATTTGGTACTGTCTCTTACTCAATTTGGTACGTCTCAACCATATTTTGTCCTTTCGAAATTGACTCGCGATATATGCAATCACTTTACGCATATTTAATCGTTTACCATTTCTATAATCGCCCTTAAGTTTTGCCGATTTCGTCGGTTCCAATACGAGTTGTAACTGTTCACAAAGTTCATAAACCAATGGTGTTACGACATTTTCACAGTATTTCCACGCATTCACTGCTTCTTCTGTACATTTATTTGAATTTTCGACATTTATCCTGTCAAATGAATGCGTTTCGATCCAATTTAATAATGTACTCGGTTCTGATTGCAGCGATAATTGAGTATGAAATGTCGATTCAGATCCTCGAAGAACTAAATTCGTTTGAATAAAATCACCATCAGTTTCAATATTTTCAGCATTTATATCTTCAGAATCTCCCATTAAATTATTTGAATCTTTATCTGTTTGTTTTGAATTTTTCATTACAATTGGTTTTAGTTCTTTACTTTCTTTTTGATTCTCTGATACTTCTTCATTTTTGACTTCCAAAATATCACTGTTCTCTTTTATATCATTTTTATCCTCAAATTTATCTTTAAAAGCATCATCATCATTCGCTAAATCAAATACCTCATTATTTGCATCGTCACGATTCTCCACGTGTTGAAACATTTCCGATTTCATTTCACTTATTTTATTTTCGGATTGTTTTTTAATAACATTTTTATCATCACTTTCAATTACTTTTTGTCTTTTAAGTGTCTTTTCAGAGGGATCCGTTAAACTTCGTCGTGATTTATCTTTAAGATTCGGTCGAATCCTTTGATTTTCATTAATATTTTCTTCTGTTTGAACCGACTTTTTAATAATTTTTCCACTTTCTCCTTCAGTATTAGCGTCATCGGGATGAGCCTCACTTGAACCGTGCTGTTCTTGAGATTGAATATCTCCACTTTTGATGTGATTATCATTAACATTATTATCCTTTTCCATTTGTGACTCAACATTTTCATTATTAAAATTCGCGGAATTATCGAAAAATTCCGATTGAATTGCGTTTTCATCTTCTGTCGCACTTTTATCGGGAAATAAACATGAATTTTCATCACTTTTATTATTTTCATTTTCTTCTTTTTGATCATTTTGTTCCTCAACAGCATCATCCATTCCTTTCTGATCATTCTCTGAATTTTCATTTATATCAGCATCATTCATATCATTTTCTTCTCCATTCGCAGCATCTTCATTAGAATCTTTCATTTCCTCATCCCCTTCTTCTTCAATATTATCATTATCAATAGACATACGCTCATCATTTTCATTATCGTTATTATCATTATCATCGTCATCATCATTCATATCCAAATTTAAATCATCTGATATTTCTTGTGTTAATGGCTGTTCTCGTGGTTTATCGTTGTTTTTATACGGATCAATTTTATCATCAAATTCGTCATTTTGCATATCATTACCCTCATTAATCTCATCTATTTTCTCGTCATCATTTTTCCGTTCTTTTTCTTCATTATCATTGTTCTTCATTCCGATGGTATCGTCTTTCGCAGCGATTTTTGATTCATTCAAATCATTTTGTCCATCAAAATCATCATCATTAACAGAAGTATCTGATTCTTCTCCATCATCATCACTCTCCCACATCTTTTTATCCAAAATGTCAGCACCATCATCATTAACATCTCCCATTTTATCTTCTAAATCATCATCACTATCATCAGATTGATCTTTATCATCATCATCATCATCATCTCTCTTCGAAGGATCATTCGCTTTTCCATCGAAATCATCGCTCATTTCTATAGCATTATCCTCTTCATTCACATCTTCATCTTCATTGTCTTTATTATCATCTTTTCTCATATCATCCAATTGATCTTCACTCTCAATCTTCTCACTGACATTTTTCGTCCCTTTCCCATCACCGAATCCTCCATCTTCAATATCTTTAAACTCTGTTCCCGCTTCAGTATCGGTACTCTCCTCTAATTCCTGCGGTAAACAGAATCCATTCTGAATGATGTCACAGAATAAGTTAAGAAGAATCACAAGTAATTTATTTGAATTACGGAGTGACGATAATGATAAAACAATGAAATATTCTGAATGACGCAAATATAATTCAATTAATGGGGAAATCATTGTCATTACTCTTCTGCAGTATCGTGAAATTCGTGAATAATCATCCGGTTGTGTATTACAAAATGAATTTATCGATTTTATAAAATATTTAATTAATAATGTTACTTTTTTCATTTCGAGATCCTTAATAATACGTGTTAAATCAGATGCATGAATTGTGTCGCTAATATTTTCCTCTTCATTAACATTTACGACAGTTTCAGTAAAATATTTATAATTCTTTTCAATACACAAGAGAATTCGTTTAACTAAATTTGAGGCACGAATGTTTATATCATCAATAATTTGTGAATTCGATTCTTCTAATAAATTCTTTTCCATTGAATTAATAGCATTATATTTATTAAAAATAATATTTAATTCCAAATTTTTATCTTTCATTTCACTACAGAGTGAGTCAATCATTGTTGTAAAGTTATTGAGTTTCATTATTGAATTGAGTTCCGTAAGTTGATTGATGATAATTAAAATACGAGAATATAATGATTGTAATTGTGTTAAATCTTCAAATGAACAAATTCCATACTTTTGATTCAAAACCAATAAAACTGATTCTGATTTAAAAGTGTTTATCTTCTGAAACATCACATCAATTTTATTATGAAAGTTTTCAATTGATTCAGATGTTGGAGTGAATGCGTGTTCTTCAGAAATTACAATCGGTTCTTTAATATTCGTATATAATGATAATGAAAAATCTTTTATACGATGTAAAAATGCACATAATTTAGTCAAATGATTATGAGCGAAATCAATAAAATGTTTCAATTCACTTTTAGATATTAAAATACTTTCGTTTTCGTATCGTGAAAACCCAATTAAAGAATCAGAGAGCGTTCGTAATTGTTTCAAATTAATTAAATTATTTGATACTTCAGATCGTTTATTAATAATTATATTCATAAAATGTCCACAAAACCCTTTTAATCGTTCGATAATTCCCAATGTCAATTGCTTTGATGGTGATTCAACAGCAGTTTGAAGAAGAGAATAATTCGCGAGACATTTGTAAAAGTATTTATCACATGAAACTGAATCTTCATGATACTGATCAAATACAAAAGTCTCTTTCTTAAATATATCGGAATCGAATAGTATTGAACCGACATTCATAATTGCATTATCCAAATTTAGTGATCCGTAAATGATTAATCCTTTACGATACGACAGACCGTATTCGATAAGTGTCTTAAACAAATCATTCAAAGCCTTTCTCTTTAGATTATGAATATGTTTCACTTCTTTTTTCCATTTTACTTTATCTTTAGGATCTGAAACAATTTGTAAGGATGCAAATTTCTTAATTTCCTCAATTAATTCCGATGACAGTTCGTTTATTGTACATACAGATGTACAAATCTTTGATGATGATTTTAGTGATTTCTTTGAATATTGTTTCATCTTTTTAATTAAAATCGGCAATTTTTTAAGAATAGAAACATCAGGAAATTCATTATCAACTTTTGTCGTATCATAAGTAAAGTCGCGATAAACATTATTTATCGAAAGATTTAATTTCCAAATTTTTACTTCATTATTTGACGGTTCAAATAAAAACGCTGATTTTACGGGTTTATCTAAAGATGATTCAAAGTTTTTCATGAATTTTTGTAATGTCCGATGAGATTTGTCCACAGTTTGCTTAACGGACCAAAAGTTCATGTCATTCCATCGTACGATTTTAACGAATTCTTTCAATTCTTTTTCAATGGGTTTTCTCTGATCACAAATTGCGGAAAACACTGATTGTGAAAATTGTTTATAATAATTGTATAAATTACAGAATACATTTAGAATTTTGTTATTCTTAACATCACCGATTGAACATTTCACGTGATGCATAAAAGTATTGAGTAATTTAAGTCGGGTATTAAATTGTATTAATTTACAATTTTCCATAAACTGCTTCAGAGATGATATGAGCTGAAAGATTTCACTATCAGTTTCGGTATTCTTTTGTTGTTCTAAAATCGCTGAGACATTCACATACAAATGAAACCACCATTTAATTAACTCTTTTTCTTCAATACGATCGATGACAGAGTCGAGACATATCGTCCAATATTTAAGTTCCAATTTACGCAAATCAATAATGAGATGACTGATCTCTTCGAGATTCGCCGTCAGACTGATTCCTCTGTGCGCAATTAATTGCCAATCCTGAGCCGATTCAAGTAATATTTCTAAACCCGTGACAAACTTAATTAGAGGAGTATTAATTGAGAATGAAAATATTCTATTAATGATTTCAACTATTTTTGTAAGTGTCGGATGATTTGGAAATTGCGGTAAAAGTTCATTGACAATTCTTAATTCGAGTTTTTCCAATAGATTTATACACGACGATGTTTCTTCAATGGAAAAATCACGATAAATATTAAATACTTTTTCATCTGATTTTTTAATATTTTCATTAAAGTAATTTTGACAAATGACAAGATGACCCTCAATTAGTGTCGAATCCAAAACTAAAGGCATAAATACACCGCACGATTTGATAATTTGTGTCAGTATATCGTAACGTTCTGTAAATGATCTTTTAAAATCAGCATCTCTAAAATTAGAATTTTCCTGAAAATCGCCGATAATTTCCATATGAATTCGACTAATTTTAAGCATTATTTCATCATCTAAATTAACTTCACCCAAATCTTGATTCACATTCTCCTCTTCGATGCGTGATTCTTGAATAATATCATTAAATTCCTCATAATACGATGGAAAGTTTCTCGCGATTTCACGTTTCTCTAATGTTTCCTCTGATTCTTCATCATTATGTACTTTAGTTTTGTATTGAAACAGTGCCTCATCATTGAGTTTCTTTTGTTCCTCTTCGGACTTAACCTTTTGCCACGATTCAACAAAGTAATTGAGAATTTCACAAATCCGTGCAAAAATATTCGCATCGAAAGGGGAAATTAAATGCTCATTTTGAAGTTCCATTAATGATGAAATCATTACTTTTGAGATGTAATGTATTGAAATATCATCAGAACCTTTGAAAAAGTTCCTTAACTTTGCAATTGTGTTTATTGAACTTAAATTAACAGCGATTTGAAGTGGAGTTTTAGTATGACAATAGTTTCCTAAAAGATTTATTGAGTCACAACATTCTTGTGTTGACTCAAATTCAAGTGTTTTACTGATAAATAATGAACTCTCAATGAGATGTGCTGATGTTTTAAGTCCATATGAGAGTATACATATTCCAACTAAAAATGCATTCGTTAAATCTTTATATAAAGGATATGTTTTCTGAATATGTTCGACAAAGAACAATAGAGATGTTTGTAAATGTAATAATTCGCTAATAATTTTCTTCGTAAATCGTGGCGATTCATTTGAGTTCATACACTTTCCAATTTTTTCAATTATCAAAGTTATCGCATTCAATGGAATAACAGAATCTAAAAATTGTTTTATATCACTGTAGAGTTTGTAATATTGTGTTGGCTTTGGTCGTGACGGAAGTTTTGACGAAAGTCTCTCGATCTTTTGAATTAACTTATCCTTTCTCTGCATAAATTTTAATATAATCGGATGATCACACGTGTCGCTTATTGGTCTTTCATGTTTCAAAATAGAGAGTGCATTACGCAATGCAATTTCAGTATTTAATAAATTCAGTTCCATTTGATAATAATCCAATTTACACGACAATTTCTGTATGGGATCGACTGAATCGGTGGGCGCTAATATATGGCATGACAATAGTCCAACTAAAATATCCGCAACAATTTCATTTGTCTTATTTTTTGGTTTTCTTAATAATTCAGATACTGATTCGATTAATGTTCTTATCGAAGCTTTTTGATCATTCACAATTTTCTTGTATTTACACGGAGAAAGTTTAGGAAAATCTCGAATTAACGAATTATACCATTGATTAATAAAATTTGAATGGATATGAGATAAATCAAACATTTCATTTCCAATTACAAATATATTTGAAGTTATGTATTGTTTCAATTGCTCGATTTGACTTCTTTTGTGTCTCATTTGACCAACAGTAAAGCTTTTACCAAATAACAAATGACTACAAACAATTGATACGATCGGAGAATTTTGAATGGTGTAATAATTGAGGGTATCGCTTGAAAATTCAATAGGATCATCATTAAAGGAATCCGCCGATTGTAATCGGAATTTTATATTTTCAACGTTCATATTGCGATTAAAATCTGAATAATGAGCTAACATTAAATCAGTCGGATTCTTCATATCCCCATCAAGTAAATCAATTGTTGCAATATGAATGGGACTTAAACAAATAGAATGCGATACGAGTTTCTTTGCAAATGATTGAAACACGATATAATCACTAAAACATAATGATTGTAATTCTCTATAATTAAATGCCAATTGAATTAAGGGTTCGAATTGTAATTCAATTGATAATTTTCGATTAACAATTGCTTCGGTCATTTTTTCATTTTGTGAATCATCGTCATCTGTTACTGGTCTTAAAGCATTAGTAATTAATGATACGATATTTGATAAATTCTGATCGATTTCACAATGAGTTAATTTCCCATAAAATATATCGCAAAATGTCTTCGCAAATGCAACAACAATTTCATTGTAATTCATAATCGTTTTATAGACTAAAGATGATTGAAAAATATTTTTACACATATCAATGCATTTGACATGTAAATTCGCAAATTTTTCAGATTTCAATATTAAAGAGTCACAATTAAATGAATTAATTAATTTTTGTTTTTCTTTATCCGATTCAAAAGTTTTAAAAGATTCCGGTAAATGTTTATTAATCATTGAAAGGGAATCATTAATTTCAATTTCTAAGAACGATTGTAAAACGGATAAAGACTTTTGATTTACGACTGACCATAGAATTAAAAATCGATCCAAAATTATCTCTTTAAATAACTTATCTTTGGAATATCCCTCCGAACAGAGTATGTTTAACTGATGAATCCACAAAAGCATTTCACGTAATGTCATAAAATCATCATCACTCGGAGATAATTCGAGAGATGATTTCACTAATTTCTGCTCAATTTCATTGAGAACATCACTAATTGGAACAATAATCTTCGGAACACTGTCTTGAGGTATCTTTTTGGTTATACAATCCTTAGAAAGCTGCAAAATGTTAACACATTCTGAAGATAGAGAACGGTCAGTTTCACATTGAATTTGTTTTAATTGAAACCAAAATAAGTTCATTGACCATCGATTGATATATTTTTCAATTAATTCTCGTTTATTAATTAATTGACTATTTTTATCCCAAATCAAGTCCCATGCGTAAGAATTATGACGCAAATCAATTGGATACTCCTGAATCATTAATAAAGATGAAGAGTTTTGAAAGATTTTGCGAATTGATTCGGTTAAATTAATAATTAAATCAGAGTTAACACTAAAATGTTCAGAATTAAATCGTTTTTTGATTATCTTCTGCCGCAGTGAAAAGTCACTTAAAGATGAATATTGAAAAAATATTCTGATTGCAGTAGAGGCACATAAATCAATTTTAGAGTGCATTAACTGAAGATTAAGCGATGAATTTTCAAGATCAATGAGATCTAAAATAATCGAATCACGCGTAACAATGCTCATTATAGAATCGTTATTAAATTTTAACGGTAAAAGATTTAAATCACATTTTGATGGAGAATTTAATAATTTAATTTTTTCAACAAAATTATTAATAGCATCGTCTGTTATATTCAATTTCAATGAATTTTCAATTGATTCTTTTAATGTGCTTTGAAATTCAGAAATATGTTGCAATTGTCGTGTAAAATTACGATAAATTTCGAGTAAATTCATTGTATTTTGAGCAATAAATTCAGCACCGCTATTTGAATGTATGTTAAGTCCATTAACAAATTCATGTAACAATTTGCAAATTCTCAAATCACTTATCCCCAAATTTTGCATCAAATGAATAATATCGCGTTCATTCGGGTAACAATTAATGCAAATTTCAACCCCACGATTTCTCATCGCACGTGACAATTCACCATTTTTAGGGTCCATCGCGAGGATTAATCTAAATTCGGGATGCGGTTTAATTACGGGGATTTCTCCATCGATAGATCCCTGTTCATTGATAAAGAGTACACCCTTTGGTTCGAGTAAACCGTTTAACCGGTCGAGAACTGAAGCACTGCATAAGTTGACATTATCAATCAATAACCAATCACCATTCTTAAGTGCATTCACTAAAATTGAGTCGACCCATTCAAATGATCCTCCATTTGAGGCATTTTCGAGTGCTGATCTTAAATTTTCAATATCAATTTTTATTCGCTTAATTAATTGTCTATCGTAATCTGATGCTAAATTTTCAATCGTAAAAATAATCTCATTGAGAATATCGAGTTTCGTGATAAGATAATTGTTTACATTTCCATCCGAAGACGTTTGCACTTTCAAATATCTAAACCAAGATTTTGATATTTCTTTAACTTCAGTCTTTAATGAGCATCTCTTAATACAATCCTTATATAGAATTTCAACATCATTCTCGAGTGTATGAAAGGGTCGCGCCGAATCTTTCTGTTCGAACCCTCCGAGTAATTCCATTGTATCCATTTCAGTGTTTACAGAAAGTATTTTTAATTCATGACCCGTTAATTCAGAAATGAGTCGTACGATTGAAGTTTTCCCAACACCGGTCGGTCCCACTAATATCATCATCCAATTCATTTCAATGCATTTCATCACTGATTGTAATGAACGTTTTTGGGAATTAATCATAAACAAATCTGTCGGTTCTTTCGATCGCATTCCGGTGAATTTCTTTAGGAATGAATAACCGATTTGAAGAATATTCGGGGAAATATAATAATCAATGACATGTGCGTCCGGATAATGACCAAAAATTCGGGCAAAAATAACACAAATCTTATCACTGTCATCATCACTTCGCATTCGATCGGCATATATTAGTCTTACATATTTAGAAGGATCTAAATTTGAATGATCACTTTTGTCATTAATAATCAATTGACACCATCGAAATAAATCTCTTAAATTGAATTCCCACGGTGAACCCTTTCGGCCGAATTTACCTTCGATTTCAATTTCCTTAACCAATTGCTGATTAAACTCTACCATTTTTGAGATGAGTGATTTCGGAATTGTGTCGTACATTTTCGAGAGAATAAATTCCAAATCATGTGCCTCTAAACTTTCGATATACACATTCGTGAATCGGTTAAGAAAAGATCGCGGCAGACCTTTCCTCGCACTTCCATGACTGTGAGGGTTTTGACATGCAAATATTCGGGTGATTCTTTTGCTAATCTTAAATGTTTTATTTAACTCTGCAATAAATATCTCACCGCGATGATCGAGACACGCGTTAAGTCCTTCGAGAACCGATTGTGATGCTAAATTCAGTTCATCGAGAATTATCCAATGACAATCCGATTTCAAAGCCCGCAAAAATGTTCCGTCTCTCCATGCAAATTTACCGGCAGTGTTATCACCTTCAATTGGTAAATCGGCACCGAAGAGATCACTCACATCAGTCTGTTCTGAAAGATTAATTCTCATCACTTCATAACCACACGCTTTGGCGAGTGATTGTATTAATGTGGTTTTCCCAACTCCGGGGATACCCTCCAATAGAATCGGCTTTGATAATTGCATCGCACGCAAAACACGAATCACATTACTATTAACAGTTGGACTTTCAAATGTATATTCATTATCAATAGCATCACTAAACTTCGGTCCTTTAGCAATTAGGAAAGGGGCGATGCCATACATTTGCTCTGAATGATCAGGATATTCATTTGCAATTTCAAAATTACAAAAGATTTTATTAGATAATTCAGTGAGATGATCGATGATCAATGACCTCAATGATTTGATACTTTTAGCATCATACGATGATGTAACTCCCGCAGTTCCTATCGCATCAACAAACACGAGAATTGCTCCATTAATAAATGCCTCACTCAATGACAAAACAGATTTTCCCGATTTTGTGGTGACATTCATAAACTCAATCCAACTCAATACATCTCTAACACTCGGGGCATTCTTTGAACCGAATGTCTGATTACCGAACCAATTGAGAAATTCGCACATTGCTTTACTTATTTTCTCTTTACTTTGATTCCACTGTTCAAGTAAATTATGCTCAATAATTGCTATTACATCAGACATATCATTATTTGACGGACACCATATTTCAGTGAAACGATTCCTTAATGCGGGTGATAATTCCTTTTTTCCATAATCACCTCCGGGATTCATCGTCGCCAAATATCGAAAGGAACTTTCGGCAACAATCATTGGAATTGATGTGTCATCTATACTGTCATTAACCTTTTCTGCTAAGAATATGGTCCTTTCAGGTTCAAGTACTGAATTCAGTCGTTCGAGAACTGAATCATCAGCGAGAGAAATCTCATCGGTTAAGAAAAAGTCACCGCCATTCATTGCATCTATAAGCGGACCGTCGATCCATTCAAATAGTCTCTGATCATTTTCATCTTCCATTGCATTATGTCGTACCGGTCTGAGACCACCCAAAAAATCAGCACTTTCGGAATGCATATGACAATTAACAGTGTATAATTTTCTTTTATATAACGCTGCAAATAATTGACAAATCGAAGTTTTTCCACATCCGGTATCACCGACTAAAAGTACCGGTTCATTGTATTTTAATGCTTCTGATAATAAAGTGCCCAAACGTTTCATTGGTTTTGTCCAAACGATGTGATCAAATTCTTTAGGTAATAAATTTTCACCGAAACTCTTAAGGAATAGAGTATCACCGAATATCTTTTCATCTTCGACTTTTCTTTTAAATCTCTTCTCCAAAACATCTTTAATCAATTGTACCTCTTCATGTTTTCGGACTCTCCCCGCGAGTATTAAATATCCTGTATTTGCCAAATGCATATCCCAATCGTAAAATCTTTGTTCTACCGATTGATTCTCTGCAAATATTCGATATCTCTCACCCCAACGAAAGAGATCCCTTAAAGTGATAAAACCGTGTTTTCCCGAGAATACTCCACTTTCACGCCTTCGAATTTGCAAATCCAATAACACTCCGACCATACGTTTGGCATAAGACAATGGGAGTGCACATCTTTTATGTAAGATAATTTCGAGTTCATTTGAAGGTATTTCATCAAAATGCAGCTCAACAAATCGATTTCTAAATGCACGCGAAAGAATTTTTCTCCCCCCGTAATGTCCCGGGGGGTTCTGTGTTGCGAATAATAGAAATTTTGGATGTGCTTTAATTGTTTGTTGAGTCTCGGGAATGAAAAGTTCACGATTATCATCCAAAACACGATTCAATGCTTCGAGCACTTCAGTTGGGGCTAAATTAAGTTCATCGAGTATAATCCAATATCCGTGTCGCATCGCTTCAACTAAAATCCCCTCTTTAAATACCAATTTTCCTTTAGAATCAGTAGAATAACTTCCAATGTATTCCTTAAGTAACAATTAAAAATTTATATTTCAAAAACAACTAAAACATTAATTCAAATTATATCCTATCATTACCTGTAAATCTGTATGTTCATGATTATTAACTCTGACACACGTGTTACCCGTTGCTTTTGCCAACCATTGTATCATACTCGTTTTGCCAACAGATGTTTCTCCCTGAAGAAGTACCGGAAACGTTTTTCCAATTGAAATGACCCGAACCAAATCTTTTAAATTCTTTCTGACGGACGATGTCAAAATATATGCATCACTAATAATAGGAACATTTGAACCCCGCGATATCCAATATCCCTCCATTAATACATATTTATCTTCATGATCAACTGGAGGTTCAATTGGAAATTTAATAATTTTCGAAATGTTTTTTCCTTCAAATATTAAATCACAAATTAATTGTTGAACCATAAAATGCGAATTTTTGTCCAATTGTATCAGAAACGATAAACAAAATGATTCATATAAAGATCTTTGAACATTACCACAGGGATTGTTCGAAGACACGTATAATGCACGACAAAGAGATCTGAAGATAAAAAAATTAATAAAAAAATTATTATAAATAAAAAAATACCTTAAACTGTAATGAGGTTTGGAACCTGTAGTATCACACAATACTCTTTTCGAATCTTCTCTAATCCTTAAATAGAATTGGACAATTTTTTCAATTTGCTGATGACTTATTCCAAGTCCATGAAGATATGCATCGATCATTATTCGCAAATCACATTTATCTTCTAATTCTTCAACAAATAATTCTGTAAATCGATTTCGTATTCCTAAAGGTAATTCCCTTTTCCCAATATCAGTCGCAGGATTCATACACGCGAAGAGTCTAAAATCAGGATGTCGATGAACGGGGGTACCGTCGGCCTTTTCTAATAATAGTATAGACCCGTCTCTATTATCTAAAACAGTAGATAAACATTGAAGTGTCTCTGATTCTGCTAAATTAATCTCGTCCAACAGTATCCAACTGCCGTCTTTCATTGCCTTAACTAAACTCCCCTCAATAAATGAAAACGACAAAAGACATCCCTTTTCATTTAATTTGAGGTGCAATTGTAACTGCGATATTCGGTTAATCAAAATTTTCCATCGCTCTAAATAATTGTCATTTTGGCATTTACTAAGAGCTGACGTACACACGTGAGACATCAATTGAAACAGTTTTGTCCAATCTTCGGATTGGAATGTCATTAAAATGTGCGTAAGAAATTTACCGTTTTTCTCTGAATCAAATGTAAATGCAAATAATTCTTCGAATTCATTCTTTAGCGGTGCAATCATAAAACGCATTTCAATAGGTTTATACCCTCCAATTAAATCACAACTGTCACTCTGCTGATTGATGTTAATTACAGTTAACTTTTGTCCAATAATATTTGCCAAATATTGAACTGACGATGTCTTTCCTGTACCGGTCTCTCCACATAAAAGTACCGGTTCATTATGTTTAACTGCAACAGTAACTCTTTCCAATAAAGATAATGATTGATGCGTAAAAGCAAAAAATGGCACTGAACATTTTGATTTTACATCGGATCTCCGATTTAAGGCTATTCTTCCGATTCGAAAGTTATTATCAGTCAATTGTATTTCGGGTTTTCTTTGTGAAGATAAATATAGGGATTGGGATTTCGAAAGATTCAATTTCACACCCAAATTTTCGGCTTTCGAAATTCGAGCATTAATATTTGGAAGATTCATGAGGAAACAGTCACACGCATCGAGAAATGCGCATATCGCTGTTTCATCCGAATCAATTTGAAATTTATGAGAAATACGATCGCACCATTTAAAGAGATCTCTCATTGATATTCCTCTTTTTACATAGTGATGTTCACTTTCAGATGAATCGTTTTGCAAAAGAAAATAAATATCCAAAATCCTATCGATAATTGGTAAAAGAATGGACCATTTTGTGCTGATTATAATAGATAATTCATTACGCGGTAATGATTCAATACACAGAGTATGGCACAATTTATCAATAATAGATGCTGATCCCATTGCAAATTCTGAAAATTTTTGACTATTAAAGTATCCGCTTAACAATCGTCTCGTAAAGAATATACGAAATTCGCAGTGCACATTATGAGACTTATTATTAAATCCTGGAAATGAAGACAAAGATTTCCCTTCCAATACTGAGGCTAACATTGTGATAACATCTGAAGGTGCACAATCGATGTCCTCCAACAATAACCAATATCCATTTGTCATTGCCTTTGTTAATGGTCCCTCTTTCCAAACGAATTCACCGGGAATGTCAGTGCAACAATACGTTCCGATGAGAAGTTTAGTGTCAATCTGATCACCCATTTGAACCTTTATAAGTTGAGGAGTTTCAACACGATTCGTTTGTAATGCTAAATATTCGACAAGTGATGTCTTTCCACTCCCAACAGGACCCTGAACCATCACCGGTTTACCATAGGATAATGCTATTGCCAATGATTGTAAAGTTTCTTTCACTGAATTCACTATTATAAAATCACTGTCTTTTGATGTTTGTCTTGTGTTTTGACATTTTAAAATAGGAATTAATATGCCACACACTGAAACGATATCACTACAAAAGTCATCATCAGTAAACTTTTGAAGTGTGTACGTAACTTTTTCATCATTCTCTTCTTTACGATTATCCAAATCAATATTACGAATCTCAAGATTAACAATCGGTGTACGATAATTGAAAATATCAAAGTATTTGAGACGCGATCGCATTTCTTCGTCTTTACTGAACTTATGAGTTATTAAATTATTCAATTCACATTCACTCATATTACTTAAAAGAGCAAAACATTGAACAGCGGTCCATCGAATATCACAATCAGTATCATCAATATAATCGGTAATAAAACTCCAATCACATGAGTTTTGAAACCATTTTTGATTAAACCATAAATAATTAAGTGATGCGATTAACAAATCTAAAGTTTGTGTTAAACTTTGGGATTCCCGTATAAAATCAATGGGCGAACATTTATTACTGTTAAAGTAATAATATGCAAATTGTGTTGCATCAGAGAAATGCCCGATTAATTTACTTAATGAAATAAATAACTTTTTCTTATTATTTTCATTGTTTTGTGCACGATAAAGAAGATCCAACAATAGTGGACTAAAGTATTTGGCAGTGACAATCGTTAGGTTTGGCTTTTCTGATAAAAGTATATTCGTGAGAGTGTTGAGTATGTTTTGTCGATCAAAGGGTGACCATATTTGTTTACTTAAATATGGACGCAGTTCATTTAGCAAATGATTATCGCGATTTTCCCGAATATTCCCGTTACAGAGACGATCGAGAGAATAACGGACATCAAATTTATCCATAATTTCCTTTAAATGCAATAAAATGTCATTTAAAACAATGTAATGATGAGAAACAAAATTATCTTAAACTTAAATATACATAATACATAATATATATAAACCTCTCTATAGTAAATACATGTACAGTCATTTCATTATTACCATGTTTGACTATATGGAAGACCTTATTATTTCCTTATCTTATTAAATATTTTCCTTATGTTAAGCAAACATGGTAATAATGAAATGACTGTACATATTGATGTCGGAAACATATTTAAATATAGATTTTTTGTTATAGATGTTTATATTCGGGTCAAAATATGTTTATGTTAGAGGTTCATGTGTAATTAAGAATATGAATGTCCTTATGGATTTGTAATTTAAAAAATAAGAGTAAATGAATAAGTTTTACGAACATAAATAACTTATAATCAAAGTCAATGCAATTTCAAAATTATGGTTATGTTTGCCAAAAATGAAAATACTTTTTTAAATGTCAGTATAAAAATAACTTTTAAATCAATTTTTACAGTGACAGAGTTAAGACATTTTTCATTTAATTTATATTTACTATAATTTCATAAATAAATTAAAAATATTTTTAATTAAATATATAAATATCAATATCAATATCATAAATATGAATTCATCAATTAAAATCAAGTAAATAAAGACTTTAATCGTACTAAACTTTTGAGATGAGAAATCAAAATGAATATTTCAAATAAAATTGTAACATTATTTAAAATATTGAGTCTGTGTGTGTGTGTTGAACAAATATGTTTTAAGTTTGCAACATTTTCATATTGAGTCATTAACTAATTTTAAATATGTTTGAGACATGCAATATTCACGGTCATAACCGGCACTTTTAAGCATTACAAAACGTGAAAAGCAACACATTCTTGCATAACATTAATCATTATTATTGGCAATTCAATCACTAACATTTTCATGTACTCTGTCATCATCGTTCAATGATTCTCATAAATACACAACTGACTAATGATTCACGTCAGTCTTGAATCTGTTCTCAATCAATACACAGCTAATTGTTTCGTATATTTGTAAATAAATCTTTTTATTAAAAATTGTGAATCTCATTTTACTGATCATTACCATTTTTTGTCCGTTTACATTAAACCAACACAATTGATCAATACAATGGAAAAAGGGTATTACTTGAGTCATGTTTTTCCAATTAAATATATAAAAAATTTATAATATATAAAAATAAACTTTTTATGAATTTAATTATATATATTTTTAAGTTAAAATACATATAAATGTTATAAAATGAACTTTAAGTTATACATAAAACTTTAAATGTTTTTCTCTAATGCATCACAATGTACCCTTTTTCCATTGTACAGATCAATTATGTTCGGAAAAACCTCTATTGACACACCATTCGGGCATTGTGATTCGCATTATAATTCTTAAAGTGTGTATTCCATTAAATTTCCATTATATTTTTTAATGGAAAATCATTAATTTGTTTTGAGTTCACGCAATTTATAAAACAAAATTAAAGTTCTTTAAAGTTTTTTTTAATGGTTTTTTAAAACTAAATCATGCATTTTCTATAAATTCATGGATTTGAAATATCATTATGATTCGCGGTAATAATACATTAATAAATTCAAATTTTAATCTTAAAAATTAGAGGATTCAAATAACCAAATGATACAAAAACACGCGATTATCGATTATTAATTAATAATATTACATAATTCTTACTGTTTATGTATTGATGCGGTTACGATAAATCATATTAAAACGTCACTCATCAATAATATTGTAATTAAATAAATATAATAATATAATTTTTAATTAAATAATTATAATATTAAAGAAGTTAAATCCAAAGAAACACATCATTTCCAAAAACACGTGTTTTTAATAAATATGTTATTGCGTAATGTGAACCATAAATGGCCGATTTAAATGATTTAAATGTTTGGTCATATACAGTAATTATGTGGAGATACTTAAATCCATTTTGATATTTATTGTCATTTATTTCTTTAGAAAACTTTTAATCTAAATTAACGTAATTTATGTAAATAATAAATTGAATCACTTGAATTGTGATTGGCTATGAACATTATTCATTAGGCACTGACTCAGTGCAGTAATGAATGACAATTGTGCGATCCCAATTATAATGATATGAATAATTATATTGTCATTTATACACTTAATTTTATATTTATTATTTTTAATATAACTCAATGCGAATGTCTCTGAAACGGATAATCGCAAAATAAATATAAATTTAAAGATTATTTTAAAATTTTTGCGTTTAAAACCGATAATCAAAAAATATTTATTTATTCATAAATGTTTTGTTTAAATATGTAATTAACCAATTTCATTGTCCATTAAAATGACGTGTCTTTTGACGATAATTTAAATGCTCATGAATATTATTATGCCCGACATAAGAGTAAATACCGATGATGATGAACCATCAGCTCACGGCGATGATCCTTCAGATGGAAAATTTAAGATCGTATATCAACAGGATGATGATAATTGCATATCACCGCAATCATCGTCGTGTCACAACGAATCGCACGGAGAAAATAATTTTGAACCGATGCTTTTAACGTATAACAATCACAAAGATTTATGCACACCTCAGCCACGATCATCAACAATGACACAGAAATTATCATTTGCCGGTGACAGTGATTATTACGATAGAGTCGATGCAATACCAAAGAAAATGTCATTCACACTGTTGGACGCCGCTGCGATTCTCTTCTCCATCGGGAGTTTCCTCTTTGACATTGGCACGGATGTCGCAGTCGCAGCGTTCCACTATATCAATGAAGATTATTGGTATTTTCATATGAAATGCTCTATTGTTATTTATGATTATCATTACTTCAGGTATTTCGGACTGACAATGGCCTTCGTTCTCATTCCCACTCTCGTCATGACAGGCATTTCAATGCGATGGTAAATTCATTTTATAGTAATTTACATAAACCTCTATAAAGTAATCACATTGAATTGAGGAACCGATATGTACAGAGACTGATATGACGGATTTAAATGATTCGGGTCGAAACTTTTGACTCGAAAGTGTGTTTACGTTAATGAGGTTTATAAAATATGTACCGGAGTTTTCCGAAATCCTCTAACAAATAGGCCCAATGGCCGTGTATTTGGTGAGGGCTTATATTTGAAGAAAATACTTTTTTACAATAATTTTAACATTAAATTCCATCAGTCACATGCCATTTTATTTTGCAGAATATTATTTGAGTTAAATTATGATATAAATTGTTTAAAATAAGCGAATACAAAGGAAATGCTCATTTTTATTTTTAATCATAATCATATTACAAAAAGTTTTGTAACTAAAAAATTATCCATATTTTAGCCCTGGACTTATATTAAATATAAAAATACCGTTAAATCGCGCGTATACCGGACACCTCTTAAAATCAAAAACCCCATGCTAATGGAAAACTTAAGTAATAAACAGATTTTTGATATGATCATTCTATTCTAGTAATGCAAGCATAAGTCACTATCGCATAGGGTTGAGTTGAGTTTTAATTGTCCGGTATACGTGCCATTTAACGGTAATTATCTTGAGAATATAAGCCCGTGGCGTACTTTTGGAAATATTCTGTTTTTTGTATTTTTAATAATTAATATTGTATATCTCAGGTATGTGTTAGACGCTCGAGAGGAGGGATCTCCTTCCATATCATCGATACAGTGGGTGATGCGATTTGTATTCCTAATGCTTCAACTCGGACCAATATTGAGATATTTTGATTCGCTTATGTATGGACTGAAGTTTCGTCAGCACCGCGATAAGGAATCACAAAAGAAATATTTTCAATATATGATATACGAAGATACTGATGCCACAATGCTTCGGCTATTCGAGTGTTTCATGGAAGCGGCACCACAATTGGTATTGCAGATTTATATTCTCGCAAAAACACATCCACACGAAGAGGCCGATCATTGGACAGGTAAAGTTATAGTTATATTTATGTTTATATTTTGTTTATCGATTTTATTTCAAATACAGTTGTAGCTCAAGTGATAGCAGTGGTCGCATCTCTCGTATCATTATCGTGGTCATTAGTTTCATATCATAGAGCTTTAAGAATGTCATTACCCGATAAGAAAAACCTGTCGTGGCAGGTAATGGCGTCGGACGGACACAAGAAATGCACATGTTTTATGTTAATATATATATATATATATTTTTAATATAATAGGGAACCGCAATTCAATTTGTATGGCGATTGTTCGTAATCGCTGCTCGAGTTTTGGCACTCGCATTATTTGCTTCTGAATTTCGATTTTATATCGGAATTGTCTGTGGAATCCATTGGGTGTTGATGTTCATATGGATAGTGTCAATGCGTACGTCCTTTTGTGATAACCGTTGTGAAGAGCTCGGATATAATGGGGTTTTGGCAATTATGTTTATATTTTGCTACTTCAATCCGGTCGATAGTCCGACGCGATTCCGGTACACCGCTTATTATACTTTTCTGTTCGCTGAGAACACAATGTTAATGGGTTTGTGGTTCTTTTGGTGTAAACCCGACAAATGGTATCGTTTACCTGCGATTATCGGGCATTTCCTTAGCTTTTTTACAGGACTTATATTTATGGTAAATATTTATTGATTTATAAATATAATTATACATTAATTAAATATACATTATAAATTTGCATAATTTCAGGTAATATATTATCTGAAACTCCATCCGAGTGGTAATGTAAAGATAATCAGAAGTGATAAGGAATGTGAGACGATGCGTCAGTCCAACGGACGTCGCAACGGGTATAAGAGACAAAACCAAAATGGTCTATGGACAACTCAGGGGAGGTTATTGCACCCCCGTCCGGCTGTTCCAACGTCTTCTTTGCCTTTCATCATTAGAAAAAGTTCAAAACGTCACTCCCGAGAAAACCATGATAATTGTATTCATGATAATTGTACGCATTCACATAAAGGCACAATCGTTTAAGCGTTGAAAGCACTGAAATGTTTAATTTTACATAAACATAAATCGCCAATAGTGTAGTGATGTTAATGCATATCCATTTTTAGTGCGATTTGAGTAATTTATTAGAGCATTTTTCATGAGAATTTATTTATA
>LBFL01132324.1:0-10804 GCA_000988845.1 Hypochthonius rufulus
GATTTATATTTTCAATTTTATCGAAATGCGGTCATTGAAAATTAAATGTGTTTTATGGAAATGCATTAAAAAAGTTTTCTCTCAATCAAATCATAAATGGCAGTGTTTTTTACTCGAATTTTTCACAAACAAAATAAACGAAAAATGCAATTACATAAATCATTAATTATATGTGTAGGATTTGAATCGCACATTTTAAATCATAAATAATGTATATCTATATCTATATGTATATGTATATGTATATCTCTGCATACACTTTTCCAACATTTAAAGTTGAGAATTTCAAAACCAAATATAAACGGTTCTTTCACAATATAAATTCACCAAAAATGTGGTGTTTATGCATATTTCATTAATTCTTTGTTCAGAATTACTTGAGTTTTCAAAATAATTTTTTCGTTGTTCCCTCACCTCCCCCAACGACGGCCCACAACAATGCTCAGCGAATTGACATTATTAGAAATACTATTGTTGAGTGAATCAATTGATGTACATTGTGAATAATCAATACATTTCTAATATAGAAAAATAATGTTTTAGAATGATCTCGACCTAAACATACACAGTTTCTCATACGTAATATATTGGAACCGTACAGTTCTGTACAGTTCTTTAGTTGAAACTTAAAAATAGTTATACCAAAAAATCTGGAATATGGAAATAGCAATTTATAAGTATTCTCTTATGTCATTATTTATGTATTACCATTTGAGTGGTTTATCAATATATTGTTCCACAATACACTTCGAAACAATTGATTCGCTCGGTTCACGTGTACTTTTATTTGACATCAGTGGTGTCATTACGGTAAATGTTTTATACTTTTTTAAAACATAAATTTGTAGCGCAATGAATATATATGAATATACATAAATAATTAAAAGATAAGAATTGGAAAATTATCAATTTTCTGCGACGGATTAAATATTTATAATGTATTAATAAGAACTTTAAAAATAATTTCATATCTCTCGCCACGAGTTAAAGTCCAGAGATGAGCGCGTGTTTGATGGGCACGTGTTTGATGGGCGCGTGTTCGATGTGCTCACGTAAGAAATGGAAAATTCCGCTTTAAAAACAGGGAACTCTGTGTAAGAATAGTCTACGGTTAAACAGACATTCTTCTTTAAATACAGTTATTATTTGCACATTACATATGTATTGGGTTTACGTTAAACATGAAACTAAATTACCATATCCTTCAATAACTTTTCCCATTCATAAACCCATTCTTATATTCATTACATTAATGGACCATTGACCGATTGACCCATAACTTTGTCAATATTTATTACATGAAAACGTTTTATACAATATAATATTAGTTTCTAGAGAATCGGAGATGAACAACAATGTAATCTAAAGGACAATAAAAGATATTTGCCAAAAATGATATAATCCATAATCCAAATACAGTATCATAAAACTAGAAAAATAGTAAATAATAGTAAATTAATTGCATAACTTTTAAGAATTAGTTTTGTGGCGCCGCAATTTCCGAAGCATGAGATTCTCGTAAATGGGATATAATATAATAGAGTTGAAACGAGAAAAAATTTAAAATTTTTTCATAAAAAATTGTTTGAGCATTACCAAAAGACATAATAACACCGTTTGCATCGTTTTCATTCCTCTCTCAGTGCACTCAATGCATAGAGAAAAATCGATTTCTTAATACTGTATTTCGAATGCACCATATAATACTTAAAGGTATAGCGTAAGAGATGCTCGCGATGGGATGTGATATTCGCAACAACATTATGTGTGTATAGCAAATATATCTCTATATAGTTTCATGTGGTATTGCAAATGCGCGCTCACAACACAGATGAGGATAGAGATGAAAGAGTGTGGAGTGTGGTGTTGCACTGTTCAGAGAGATCTCTGTGTGTGAATTCGAATCCGAACAATACACGGCGTATATACGAGCGAATCATTGTATATATTAATCTAATATATTACCAAACATTTGCATTGGAAAAAAATTCTCCTTAAAGAAGCATCCCACCAGTGGTGGAATCTCATTCAATCAGTTTTACAAATTCAATTCAAAGCGAATGCATTTGTTTGGATGATCCGTTCATTGATGCTGAAGTCATTGACTATTGAATTACTATATTTACAGTGAACATTAGTAAATTGCCATTCTCAGTGTCGACAGCGATTTTTGTCACATCTCTATTCAATTGTGTGTGATAAAAGAACACTAAAAGTTTCTCCCATCGAATTATTAGAGTCAAATAATGGATACAAAATAATAAAGTGATTTAAAAGCGAATATTTTTGGATATAATCGAATTAAACTAAAACTTAAGTCGACTCTCATTTTAAGAAATTAACAATTTTTGAAAATACGATTCACCACTCTAATTGGTCACTCGAATGGGTACGACGGGACGATTTGGTGGTGGTGGGGGCGGACTCAGAGGAAGGGGGAGTGGACATACATGTAAGTTAATCTGTCGAATTATTTTATTCTTTCACTTCACTAATATAATTCATACATAAATTCACTTAATTTATTCCTAAAGTGCACTGTTATCATAACTGACTTTACATTAGCAGCGAATGATCATATAATTTGAATTTCTGATGCTTTCCGTTAGAAACTTTCATATAAATCAAAGAGCATTTCAAATGCCAACAGATTATGTGCATAATGATATGATTACATTTAAATCCGATTATTCTGTTTAAATAACTCTAAATTTACTCAATTTTAGTTGTATATTTAATTAAATTGTATATTAAATCAGCACTGACATTAACAAAAAGAATTGTGTTATGCCATTTCAGGTAATATTAGTGATTATACGAGAATACAATGCTAATGTAACTTCTATTTAAAGCCTCGCATTATCTCTATAAAAAGGAAGTGAATCCAATAAAACGGAAATTAAATCGCACACTAATTTTTGACACACATACACTAACCATACACTAACCATACACTAACCATACACTAACAGGGGAATAATGCTAAATTTAAATCAATAATAAGCAAATATTATAATATGCGTCGCGATTCATAAATGATCGAAATCTTTGAGTAGAAACGAAACGAAAGTATATACTAATTAAGAAAGGGGATCAAAAGTAACATGAGGAATAAGAAAATGTTCGGTCATTAAAGATTAATCAATAGTAAATGCTTCGTTTAGGGTTATCTTTTGCAACGTAATTTTGTTTCGATTTTGTATTGTATGTCATTGGGATTAACGAAATACATAAAAATGTAAGATTTGACTAAAGTTTATATTCATGTTCTTAGGGTATGATACGGATTATTCGGAACTATACATTGGTCTTGCGGTGGTCATTGGATTTTTCATTTTTCTCGTGATATTTCTCATCATTTTCATCGCAATAAGTTATTTAAGGCGCAGATATTGTCTCAAACGATCGCCACAAACTGTGGAACAAATGGACGCATACAGACCAAAGGCCAAATTATCAACGATTGCGTTAACATAATGAATACACCGATTCCAATGGTAATGAATCGCTACGAAATCGTTATAATTAACTATTTAATTATACTGCGCTATACATTTACGCGATTCAATCAAATTTTATTAATTCAAAATTAATATTTTAATTGTTAATTTTAAATGATTTAAATTCACGCATATAAATAGAAAATCATCAATTTTCACATTTCTCATTTATAATCCCAAAATTTGTCGAAATGACACAAACTATTACAATAAAAGTATTTACAAATCATTTTAAATAATGAATCATCACTGATTGTGACGATTTATATTGTAAAATGACGTTCATATACATTCGATACATATGCTAATAGATAAGTTTAAGCGTAAACCGAAAAATTTTAATATTAAAATTGAGCTTCAAAAGTGTCATAAATTATAAATGATTCTGTATTAAGATTGTCACTCAAATCGCAGACTCACGCAGAGCCATAAAAAGAGAATATCAGAGAATATCAGTGCCACAACAGTGTGTCAATGACAATCCTTCTCTGACACAATCATTATCAATTTATTGTGTTAACGCCATTTTGAGAGTTCTTTTGTACACTTTTTATATTTTTTTCCTATTGTGTGACTATACTTTAGTATACTCTATTATATTCTGTTCTCTATACCCTGACCATTCCTATTGAAACATCTCAGAATAATAAATAATTAATAATCAACACGCGATGAGACTCGAGTGTTATCGTAAAAGAATAGAGTATATGTTACAAGTGAGACATGACTAAAGGACCAAATAAATCATACTCTAAAGAGGAATCGCAAAAGAATTCCGCAATCATTTGGAATATAATAGCAAAAAATGCACGAATCATTCGAAGAAATTGTGCGAAACGAAACATCATATTCTACAATACACATTCAATTGATAAACTGCATATGCCTTAAGATTATTGTGCATAACAATTTATGTTTAACTGAAATATGAGACCATCAATCGCATGGTGCAACAATTGTGGAAATCGAATGCCATAACCGAACAATCGGATCGCATCGATCATTGCATTAATTGTCAATATCCTATGGCATAATAATCGGAAATAATTCTGCGGAACATTCAATTATGAGAAACATTTATTGCCGTGCGTATTGAGCATCCCTTAAGTTACAAATCACAAAGAGAACACCTGTGACTATCGCTTTTAACGGCACATTATAATGTTGTATGTGATAAATAATATAAATTATTATTAATAAATTATGAAAAGATTAGTAAAATCAAAAGCATTAAATTTTAAATGTCATTATAGAGATTCGGAAATATTATATTATGTTATATTATATTATATTATATTATATTGTTACGTTATATTGTTACGTTATATTGTTACGTGATACTATTAAAGTTTCTCCAAAATTATCATTTCCTTTTATGAAATTTAATATTTCCAATAAAAATATGTATAAAAAGATATATTTAATCGAATAATTTGAAAGCGGTTACGGTTAAAACGAGACATACATTTTCAGATTTAGTGGAGGTTCTCGAGAATAGTGAGAGGAGAGGAGGTAAAGAGAGCACTACTATTTTATTGCCGTAACTCATGCGGGTGACAATCCCTTAGGGACTGGGAGTTTTGCACTTTTAACATAGAAATTGCCTTTAGGGGAGGAAAATATCTTAAATATACCATCTTTTTTGAAAGGATTCTCTGAGAAAATCTATGGGCCCCCATCACAGCCTAAAAATCCCCCCTCCAATTCCCCTATCCATTGATAAGTCTGCATTTTGAATAATATTTGTATTGAGATGTCCGAAAATCTATATTTCACATATTATTCAGATTTACATATTATTCAGATTTGTTCGGTAACGGTTCGGTTCAAAGTTACGGGTCTCAGGTTAAAATTATTATAAAACGAGTCAAAAGACTGATTTTTTAAATTTAAAAATAATCATAAAACAGCATTATTGTTGATTCTGTTGAAAAATAAAGTGAAAATATATTTAATTCCTTTAATAATAACCGTTCATTTATTTTGTTTGATCAATATTTGGAATAAGATTCAAATTGTTTATGTTTAAATAATAAAGTATCATCATCATCGTGCGAAATGACGCCGCAAAGTAAAGAACAGACGTATAAAATAATATTAAATTGAATTTTCAATTCATGTATAGATAAAGTATACAGAATCTGGAGATTCGGAGAGTTAAAGGGTAATACATAAATGCAATACAAACGCTTTTAATTTGAATGAAGTGAAACTGCAATGCACAATGTTATACTGTAGCGTCCACTTTAGGTGCAGCAAAATGCAACAAATATGGGCGCATTGGGAATTGAAAAGCTATTTTATAGGTATAGGTATAGGTATTGCGTTATATTTATTCAGCATTTCTTGTGTTTAATATTTAATTTCATCTCTTTTTGGACTAAAAAATACTTTCGTAAATTAATTAAAAATTAATTTGTAAAACTCATTCAGTGGATGTTAAATTTTTAATTCCGAAAATAATAAAAATTGATTTTAATTAAAATTAATTCAATTATTAACAAAGATAAATACACTCTCAAAACAAATGCCATCGCAAGGAATTTCTAAACAAATGTATCACAAGAGAATTTATATTGTCAAAAGTGTAATCATCGAATACCAAAACCTACGATTTTATCGTTATTTTCAACAAAAATCTCATAGGAACGTCTAATGAACCATTATATTGGACAAACCTTCGAACCTCTTAAGTCTAAGACAATTTAATAAGAAAAAACTGCCAAAAAATGTCAGTCAACGCCTATAGACAGATACGGTTAATTACGCTTTCGGTGCTTTCGATGCTTTCGATGGAAAAAGTCATTGTCATATAAAAGAAAATATTTGTTTAGTGTTACAAATGCGTGTATTGGAATGGGGACAAAAAATTAGACAAAAAACACATAAACCAAAAATAAAATATAGCATTTTATGGTATATCTCATGAGTGCATACATTTATGTAACTGTGTGTGGTGTATACGCGTCGCATCTCTGCACTGTTTTCTCATGAGAATATTTATCACCCCGTGACAGGCAAAGAATACAGTGAATGATTACCTGAGGGGGATTGTTCTATACTTTCATAATTTCGGGTAATAACATAATGTACGAAATTATAACGCAAAAATGTAATAATTATTGTATAAAAATGTGTTTCGCAAAATTTACATATAAATATTGAAAATGATCACTTTTCAGTTTCGCCAAATGAATAATCGAATTTACTAAAGCATGGAATATACTAAAGCATGGAATATACTAAAGCATGGAATATACTAAAGCATGGAATATACTATATAAAAATGTAATATCAAAAATAAAATGAATAAAATACATTTTTTGTATCTATACGATGCTTATGTGCGCATAATGCTTAATGCTTAATGCTCTTTAACTAATATATGTTACACTAAATTTAATCCCAAAATCCATAAAACAGAATATATTTGAGATTTTAAATCGATAATTATGTAATTTATTATGTAATTTATTATGTAATTTATTATGTAATTTATTATGATAATTATTTACTCGTCATTCATTTGAAATTTAATTACATTAAATCGCTATTTATTAGACTAAGAATAAAGTGATTTCCATTTTTAGGTCCACTGTAATGGCACAGATCAATTTATAAGATTAAATGTTTTCTTTTGGGTCTCTTTAAACTTAAAAAGCTATGACATCATAAAATAAAATAATGAATCTAATTTAATGGCATTAAAAGTAATGTTACGTCATTTTACGTAATAAATCATTGCATTTTTGTAACTTTAATACACTTTAGAATCATAGCGATGGGGTCAAAGAATCGAAATTTGGTTTTCTATGATTTTCTAATGGATATATAAATGTTACTCCAATAGAAAATAGAAAATAAAAAGCAATGACATGATTTGGACCATTAACGAGTAAAGTATCGGAGAGTGTGTGTTTCACAATGGCTTTAGAGTGAGAAATGCCATTACAAACCATTATCTTAAATTGACCATTCAAATGGTCAAAAATCCTTTGATCTGTTCATGCTATAGATAGTGCTATCAGATTCCCGATCAATACACTTTCAATATTTTTTGAAATGCTCAGTGATAACTTTTGATTTATTTGCATTTTCGTTTTCATTATTCAATATTCAATATCTAATATGTGAATTGACGATATATGTATTCATGAAAATAGTGTCATTCGACAAATTTTGGGGTTTCAATACTTTTGATTATACAAAAATCGATACCATTTTATTTACATCGTGTAATAAACTTTATGTAATAAAGTTTATTACGCATAAAATTGATACTGTTACTGTTAATTAATTACGGTCCATCAGTTAATGTTGATATATGACATAAAATCATTAATGAGCTCAATTTAAATATACTGTAATCATTAAATATATTTATTATTTATTGTGCTTTCGCATCTTAAAACACTAAATTATCCAAATAAACCCTTAATTTATATAATGGACCACTGTCATTACATTGTTTTACGGCACAATCATAGACAATTCATTATACGAAATAATTAAATTGTTAATTATTATGTTTACGCAGTTATGCAGTGTTTGGCATAAAACAATTACTTTGTTAAACGCTATAATATTTAAATCATTCATAGGTAGGCTGACCAACCATCTCGGAATGACCCTACAGGGACACGATTTGCCCGTAATAGACCAGAATGTACTAGACCATTGTGCGGAATCGTATTTCAATTAAATACAATACTCAGTTTTTATCACTCTTTAGAAATCAATATTAACATATAACATATTTTAAAAGTTAACTAAAAAATAAAAATATATTTCAATTCGAGATAATTTATGAATGAGAGATACACTTTTGTAATGTGTTTCCAATTTGCCCCGTAATGCACATGAGTTGGTCACCCTATTCTTAGGTAATTCTGCCGAAATCTTTATGTTAACACCTTTACTATTGAGAACAAAAATAATTACTTAACCATAGTTTACTAAAGAAATTTTCTATAACATTATGTCGACATTAATGTGAGAATTTTTGTGCTTTAATTTAGATTTATTATCTTTTTAATTAAATGAGCATAAATAGTGAACTCTGCTGACACAATTTTATGTTTCAGAAACGGTAATTTCTATTGTAACTCCCCACAGATGCCTATAGATAGCCAATGAAATTTAATAGAAAAACCATCTTTTTCCATAGACAACACTGTTTTACACATTCACATAACATCCAATGTTTGTATAATTTTTAAATCTCTTCACTGTAGAGTTGAGTAGAGTTGGAAAAATGGAAAAATATTCCATTCCATTCTATTTCCAATGAATAATTTGTTTTTCAATTCCACACCATTTCAGGAAATACAAAATCAATGCCTATTCCATTACATTTGATTCCACACTATAAATGCTCAAATGTATGTTTAATTTGAAAATATAAAATCATGTTCTTAATACGCATTGTAATAGTGTATTTAAAGCAGAAATGTGTCGATCAATTACAATATTTTCATCCTCCGAATGAGGAAAACGCGGTATGTCTATGTTCATGTGAGAAAAATCAGTTTTCATACAAATAAAGTAAAGCATTACATTATGAAAAAATTGCATAATAATCAATTTAACTATTATTTTTACATTATATTTACATTATATTTACCGATGATCCAATTATTTCATTGCAATTTCTAATTGTATGTGAAAATGTGAAAAATGTGTTTACATCATTGTTTAAGACCTGAGGAATGCATTTTCCGAAAAATTATAAATAAAATCTCATAACTGGACAAATGTCGTTTCTTCACACCCACACTCAAATAGAAATTTCATTCATTTCTGTGCTAAAAAATGCCGAAATTCTATGGAATCCATTTTCGAACATTTCCATTACATACATTATAGAACTTAAAAATAAGTTCATTCATAATATTGTAGCGTTTTATAAAGTAATGTCATAATATTAAACATTTATACTTAATCAATTGATTACAATATTATGTGACTTCATATTTTGTAGATAATCAAAGCACAAACTTTTCCAAATATTGTAACACTGTTAATTGTTAAATTTAAATGTTATCGGTACTCAATCATTTAATTGCTGTTAATTATAAAATTAATAAAATTTGTTAGTGTTTTATTACCGGAAAATAATAAAATATTTCTTTTAATATTACGTTTTGTATCATTGTAATTCAATTATTGAATTTATTTGTTATTTTTAGAGTTATAATAAATAAAATGAGTGTATTTTAAAACGCATTATATTTATAGCATTATATTTTGAGTTTATATTAATAAAATATGACGATAAACATTTCGATCACTCAAAGTAAAGTTAAACTTAGATTTTCAATCCGAAGATTGACTCTAAACATAAAAATCAATAAGAAAAATGTCAAAAAATGTCAAAAGATATTTAAAGACAAAAAGTAAAACGCATCATCAAATAAAATTTACTCCGGAAAAGTATGAGAGGAAATTGTGGATTTCAAAACACCGAAAGAAATTTCACACTAAAAATTGTTAAAATGAGTCTCAAAGAGGACATAAAAACATACAAAAAATGAAAATATATATTACATGAGAAACACACGCACTGTTATCATATGTGAAACAATAAATCTTCTAATAACAATGTAAGTGATGCGAAAAGCTATTTAATGACTCCAAAAAATTCTTAAAAACCCAAAATGGTATTACAAATATATAAAGCATCATCATCATCGACGATTTATGTGTACGATCATTTATTGAACCCATAGAATGACAGAAAAATAAGAAGAAATAACGTACGGCATAAAGTGTAGTGCCTAATCATTAGCAGCATCTGTATCATCATCTTATGGAATCATCGAAAAGGTTTATATACTCTATTTGAGAGATAAATACTAATATAGGATCAAATATATAATGTAAACCCCGGTTATGAAAGACGGACTCAAAAGTAATTGCATTGAATTTGTTGAGATCGTACCGCACATTCATATAATGCCTGATAATACAGAGTAATATTACATTAGACATTACAGCACTAGGGTTGCCAACTCAAAAAGCTAAGCTTAAAGTATATCATCAGTATGCCAAAATATATTTGTAAAATTTTAGTTTAATTCCGTTATAATTTTAATATTTAGTATAAAAAATTTTGTAGCATTTAGTTTCTTATTAAGTAGATTAATCAAATTTGTGATTAACTTTTATAATTATTATATTTTTTTATTTTATAATTTATAAAAATTTCCTAATGTATTTCTATGGCGTTTGTGACAATTTAGTTTTTTAAATAATTTAATTATATAACGCAATAATTTTGCAACAAAATACAATATTCTAGTTCT
>LBFL01132330.1:10597-26375 GCA_000988845.1 Hypochthonius rufulus
TTTTTGTGAACGCAGAGAAAGTTAATCTCTACCATTTTGAGAACTCTAAAAATAATATTCATATAAATCAATGGGAATAATACTAATTTAGTAATTAATGAATTTACTTGTCATATATTCTGATATTCGCCGGAATTGCACTTATAAATCCCACTAATTTATTGCTTTTAACGACCCTAACACCGCAGTGCCAATCCTTTTGCCATTCCGGGGGTTTCAAAGCCCAATGCAAAAATTCGGGAGAATAATCAAATCGAAACATATTATCATCATCTTCGACATAATTTTCATTGAGCAGCATATACAACTCTTTCAGCTTTAAATACATTTAATTAAAATTATGAGAATATACAACAAAATGTATTCATTTTCCCATTAAACGCAATGGTTTTTTACCTCACATCTCAACATCTGTACCTTTCGCAATCATATTTTACCATTGAATAGTTTCATTAGAAACACAAATGGTGATAAACAAAAGCAAATGTATAAGAAAAAACATTGCGAATGTACAGGAAACGAAATTAGTGAACTCATTTGTGTAAAACCATTGCAATTAATGAAAAAATAAAAAATTTTGTTATAAATATAAAGATAATCATTACCGTTGATTCATCATTAATATCGAGAGTGTCCCAAACAAACCCCTGCGGCAGAGAATACGACAATTGACGTATTTCTTCAGCGGCTTTTTCTTTTTCAATCTGTTCATTTGTCTGTGGATTCTCATCCAATTTCGGGACCGGTTGAGTCTCCCAAAACTCGTATTTCTTTTTCATGGCATCTTCGGCTGTTTTCGCCGGTCCGTGATACAAATTAAGCACCTCTTGAAGTTTATTAATGGTCCATGAATTGAGCTCAGTTTTACCGGTACCGGAAGAACCATCGGAAGTGCTCGGATGGGGATGGGAATGGGGTTCTACAGAGTGAGGTTTCACGGGATGGGGTTCGACCGAATCTGTTGAATCACCGCATTGATTTAATTCAGTATGAGCCGATGTATCACTTTTTCCTTTCCGCGACTTTTTTCCTTTACTCTTCGACTTTTTGGTATCGTTTTTTGGTAAATTTTTACTGAAAAAATTTATTTATTTATTTCCTCATTTTAATTATGAATATAATTTTTTAAAACTAAAAAATGCATTTTACTTTATGCTTTCTGAATCTTTTGCATTATTTCGGTCATCGCCAATCGCTGCATCATGTGACGTCCCTTTATGTTCAATATCATTATGATCATTCACTAATTTTGTTTCACTCATCTTAATTCATATAAAAAATTCACTCATTTAATAACACACCTCAATTATCAACAAAAAATCTGATCACGACTCATGTGTGTTTTTCGAAGGTTTATACATAAAATACGTAAAAATTACGCCATTCTCAATGTAAATTTCTGAGTATATTCAGTTTATTATAATAAATATTTTTATAAAATAATAATTATAAAATGTATAATTGAAAATTAATTTTATTTATTTATTTAATCACAGATTAAAATAAAATATATTCGAATACAAAATATGATTGAAAAATATTGTGACATAATTTATGTACACACTTCTGTAATTCTCAAATCGTAAGATCGTGAAATAATTTGATTAAAAATGACATTTTTTAAGTGATAAAATTGAATATAAAAACTTAAGATAAACAAAAGATAAACATAAACATAAACAAAAGATAAAAACATAAATAAAATGACAGAAATGGTAATGCTAAAGTCTAAGATCAGTGAATACGGACCCGACTCTGGGGGAAGAGTGAAGGGAATAACAATAATGAAGCCGATAGTCTATGGTAACGTCGCGCGGTATTTCGGGAAGAAACGTGAAGAGGACGGTCATACCCATCAATGGACGGTGTATGTGAAGCCATACAAAAACGAAGATATGTCTGCGTATGTGAAGAAAGTTCACTTTAAACTTCACGAGAGTTACCAAAACCCTAACCGTGTGGTGACGAAACCCCCGTACGAAGTGACAGAGACAGGATGGGGTGAGTTCGAAATTGTCATAAAAATTTATTTTTTGGACCCTAATGAAAGACCCGTCACCATATACCACATCCTCAAGTTATTTCAAACAGAAAATAATGTCATTCTCAACACAAAGAAACATTTAGTGTCTGAGTTTTATGATGAACTCATATTTCAAGACCCTTCCGTTATGATGCAACAGTTATTAACGAGTACGAGACAATTGACGTTAGGACCGGTCCGGCATGAGACGGACTTTGAGGAGAAAAAGGAACGCACTTTAATAACCATTATCAGCGCTCAGAATAAAGTCAGACATGAGATTACCGATCTCAAAGACAGGCTCAAAATGGCAAAAGACGCCATCGCTAAGTATAAAGAGGAAATCGCTAAAAATAATGAATAACTTTTTTGTTTATATACATTTTTTGTAATTAATCATAACGAATGTTTAATAAAATATCATCATTAATATCCCAGAATTACAATGGTATATATACATACATATAAATAATAAATTATATGATATATTTTCATAAATATTCATGTTGATGTGAAGTCATTCATTAGCTTTTCTCAACTCTAAATAACCGGTAATAATGTCAGGTGAAAGCATTCGAATCTCCGCGAATTCATCGGTATTATGATACAATAATTTAGTCGTTGGATCTTTGTATTTCGCGGTTAAACCGCTTAAATCGGAATATTTTTTTGGCGGTCTCTTCGATGGTGGCGCATCTAAAGACCCGTATGAGACTACATTCGGCGGTAGTTTTTCACTGACTAATATCTGTTTGAGGTTCTTCCATCCGCGGGATTTCTTAGAACTCACGGCACTCCGATTCGATATAAATTCTCCATTTTTAAATGGCAAAATCTTTATTAATGATTCCGTTTCATTCGTTTCTTGACTCACATCACCTCCTGATTCGTGACCCGAACTTTGAACTGTTGAACCCGATGATTGTTTCTAAAAATAGTATATTAAAATAGCATATTTTAAAAGTGACATTTAAATGCGATGGAAATAAACAGAAATAAATAATTACCATTAATTACAATGGGAAATTAATTAATAATTAATGAATTAATGACAATAATAATGACATACGCTAACCTCAGGCAAAACTCCACTCTTTTTCTTCTTTACCATTCCAATACAATGGGATTCGCTTTAAACAAAACGATGCAAAAGTCCTGTAAAATTCATTAATGATTAACTTTGAAACATTCTCATGTGTATTATTCGTATTCGTATGTCACACACATACACATCACATACATACACATACAGATCAATCAGACACGCGATGTTTACTATGAAAGGCATTCATTCACTGACATTCTCTTCATGCATCACAAAATCGATGGCTCTGTACACATATGGACTGAACTCATTGTACCATTGGGGGGTGATACAAAATGTGTGTTTTCATTTGTTCCTTAAAATTGTCTCTCTCTTCAGCCACTAATAGAAACGCTGCAAATGTTCTGAAGAGAAAAGGGGCAAAAACCATGCATTTGCTTCGTCATTCACGATATGCATCATCATTACCATCATCACCATTACCATTACCATCATCATCATCATCGTCATCATCATCATGCCTCAAAAAAGTAGTAAAACAGGAATGGTTCATCATGAACATTGCAAATGCCGTGCAAATGCCGTACATTATAATGCATACAATAAAATGTCTTAAATGTCATGATTCATATGAACCGTGAATATGCATTTGGGTTATGATTATTGTATTACTTTACAATAAACTTGTGTATTAAATGCCGGTCAAAGGTCACTGTGGTGCTGCGATATTTGAATTGTCAATTAATCTCCCGCTGATTGCAAACTTCAAATGCATAAGTCAATGCTCCAATAAATGGCAATTCTGAGTTAATTGGTAACTCCCATATCCTCATATCCTTAATAAGCATGTAAAAGCTCTTACTTTAGGGTATGGTGTGAGGGAAAAGAAGAAAAAAGCGATAATATAAGCATTGAATTGGGTAAAGCAGAGTCAGCGGAGAGCGGATCAATACTTTTCAACCGCTCAATACTCGTACAGAGAGAGTCTCTATGAGAGTGCATGTCTCTGTCGAGTATGAGAGAGTAGGGACTGTTAGCATCAGAGACGCTAATATAGGATAACACTAATAGATTTGTGGGTTTTGAGCAAATTGCTTTTGCAGGTCTAAACCCATCTTAAAATATGCTCGAAACTAAAAAAGTATCACTATCATAGTCGATGTTTACTTTTTTCTATTAATACTTTTCCGGGAGTGCTCTTTAAATATCACTTTTGCCATTCACCGGTGAAAGATCTTCCGAAAGATCGTGATTATTCAATAAGCGTATTGCGTTATTACTTTGAAACTTATATTTTCACGTAATTTATTTGAAAGTTCAATATAAAGAGTTATTTTCGTGAATATGAAACTCTTCTAAAAACTTTTATCAGTGAATAAATCTAACTTTTGATGCACTCAAATATTAGAAATTTAATTTTCTTTTGGACAATAAACGCTTTTGAATGCAACAAATGGCGATAAATGTGTTTCCCCAAAGAATTGGGATATTCCTTCGCAAAAAAGTAATATTATACGTGCACAAATATTGTTTATGGGTATGGGTATGGGTTTAAGTAGAATCTCAATCCTAATATAAAAAAGACACGACAAAAGCCCAAAGAATTCTGAAATCCGTAATTTAAAAATACAAAAAAAACTTTTAAAAACTTTTTTCTTTTCATAATTCTAACATTTGAAATTCGATTTTATCATTTCGTACATTACATTTTACTATTTTTTTGAAATTAATTTTCTGATAAATTTTTAATGTAAAGAAAATATTTAAATAAATCGTCTCATTTATTATCTTAATGAGTGAAATGCAAATAAATTTTAATGCACATTTCATTTAAATGAATGGTAATGATCTCATGAGAACGGCTCTTTAATGATAATGATTTATCATTTTAAATGTTATAATAGTTATTGAATCTATAATTATGAAATAATAGGGTCTTTAAAAATCAAATGCACGTTCAGATAATAAAAAGATTGGAATAGGAAATTGAATTTATATATAATTTATATATAATTTATAATTAAATATAATAATTTTACTCTAAATATTTTGAAGGGTTTTATTTTTGCAAACATTTGGCAACACTTTAGTACCGTTTATCAATGAATCTATTGAAAACTCTTCAGTCTATTTTTACACCATTTTGTGTGTCATTGAAAAAAATTGGCACAAAATTAAAAATAAAAATAAAATTTAATTCATTTCGGCATTCGTTTTGTTTTTTATTCTATTTTATGATTTCCCATTATTAGAGATATTAATTTATTAACTTTTATTAATATCAACAGTTATGGGTCAATGAAAGTACGAAACTGGACTGACGTGTGAGTCTATAGTTGAAAAAACCGGACACATTAATAATGGCAGTAATGATATGTTAAGTTACAAAAACTAAATTATCTATTTTTAGCATTGCATTGGGTATGACCCTCCAAAAACAGGACTGACCATACCAAAAGCGGAACACCTGAATATGCATGTATCATTGAACATAAATGTACATCTGTAAAACTTGTAAAATGCATCCTTCAATTATATCATTTGTGTTCACTCTCCATTCACATCTATATTTAAGTTAAGGATACTTATAAATAACACGCTTCGATTGTTGTTATGATACTTAAAGTTCATATGTTCATATGGAAACTATCAAAAGGTGCGGATAAAATAAACACGGAATAAAGTCGCGTATATAATGCATTCTCACGCCTTATACAATGGTAATACATAAGTTGTGTAATATTATATTATATGATCATTCATCACAAACAATAATCTTATATTATGCTATATCAATGGCAATGACAAAGAATAATGATGTCTGAAGACAAATTAAGTAATGTCAATGAAATGAGAAAAAAAGTTTTATTCTAAATTAATTTGTGAAACTTTTTTACTCCTTTTCTCTAATCAATACATAGAACTTATTGAGTTCAGTTAACTTTACTCGAGAATATCTTTCAATATCTATACCCACCCATTGGTTAAGATCTAAAATTATTCCCGCCTCAGGTGCTAAATTGTCTTATAGTATAATATACGATGTATCAGTGTAAAATCCAATTCATAATTATGTAGATCTAAAGTGTTAAAAGTTGAGTTAGAAATTTATAGTTATTTTATGGGCAATAAATTCTATTTTAGATATTGAATTTCACATTAATTAACTATTTAAAGGTAATTATAATTATGACATAATTATTATACTTAAACTTTTTTTAAAAAATAATTAATATGCTATTTTTTACTCATATTTCTTAAGTAAATTAAAAATTTTAATGAAATTCATTAACATTTGTTATGTCCAATTAATTCTCTTACCGTATGTGTCTTCAAATGTTTGCGTTATTAAATTGTGCAAATGTAATGCAATGCTATGCTATGAAATTATGGGTAAATAATTCTATAACTCGTGGAGTCAAATATTAAATATGTAAATATCATGTAAATTACTGGAAAATGTAAATACGAGTAAAGGGTTCAGAAATTTTTATTATTTATTTAGTGAATGTTAAATCAGGAAATGTCAAAATGTAAAAGAAGAAAAATTTAGGTCTTAAGTGTGACGGTTTTCCTCATAAAAATGAATAAATTTTTCTGATATACCCCTGTATAAGGGGTTCCATTATACTGTACCGTGAGACTTACGGTGAGAGTATCATATACTTTTATGCATGTAAATTTTAATCAATTATATGATCTCTCAGATTGACAATGCGCGGATTGAATGCGTTAGAGATACGAATCTCTAACTATAGTCATACTTAACTATAGTTAACTATAACTATAGTTATCGATCCTCTGGCATCTCAATTGATTGGAACGAATCACAACTAAATACATATATCGGCTCACGGAGCGGGTTTCGACGTATTCAAGTTCATTGTCCGATATAAAATGCCTCTCTCCACACGTAGAGAATTGACTAATATGCTCAATATGGTCCCAACACAGTCCCAACACACAGCTTTTAATAATTATCTCATTCCAATTGTGTTGATCATTTATCTGTGATTCGATCATTCCCGGGAACCGACGCCCGAGTTCTGTGAGAGTTGTACAAAACTAAATGAGTGTTGAGGAAAGAAACTAAAGAAAACAATGATAACTGCTCCTGTAGTTGTGACGGGCCTCTGTGAGAGGGGATAAAGGGAATTCAAATGCAATTTACTTGGCAATGGCTTTAGCTATAGCCGTGCATTCTCTGCACAACGAATTGCATTATAATAATGGTCCATTTTCCTTATTCTTCCACATCAAGAGGCAAATCGTGACTTTCATGGGATAAGACATCATTTTCCATTTATGGTATTTTTTTCGCAGCGCATTCTTTCGGTAAAAATTTGTCATTTGGAACTAAATATGTTAAAAATTATAGACCATTAAAAGTGGCATCACAGAGTATGGTACGAAAGGGCATTCGTGTGGAAAATCAATGCACTCATTGAATGACGATTCTTATAGGATTTGAAAGAGGAAAATCAAAGTAAATGAAGAGACAGACTGAGAGAGGTCTGTGAGGGGAGAGGAGAGTGCGAAGAGAGTGCGAAGAGAGAGTGCGAAGAGTACGAAGAATGCGAAGAGAGCGAAGACTGCGCGAATACTCAACTCGAAGCACTTTTTTGCATTACCATGATTTATTGACTACTGACATAGGACCGTTTCCGTCCTTTTACCATACATTGCTGCAGTACAGATTTTCCTGTACTGATAAAGTTAAGGGGAGAGAGAACCTCAATAAAGCACCTCAAAACTGTTAAATAATGGGGCTCAATGACATCGCAGGATATTTTTATACAACACATTTCAAGTATACAATACTTGAGATATCGGTATTGAGAGGAACAATAACTTTCTATTGGGAAACCACTGATGGAAAAAAAAGATTATTATAGTATTTTTTGTCATCATAATGTGTATTTACATAAATAGTGACAGAACATTATAATCTACTATAATATATCCGTAATATATTAAATTAGAAAGTGTAACACACACTTGTGTCACATCTAAATCTGAACGGTAAATGTTAATTTAACATAATTTACTAATAATGTGTTTCTAACTGTTAAATCAATACACTACAATCTTATAGTATACATAATAATAATAATAATCCGATAAATAATTAAAAAACAAATCTATAAATCTTCATCATTAACTTTTGTACAGCAAATATCATAGGATAAGGAAAGGATTTGAACAAAAAATCATTTCACACGACCAACAGGTTTTGTACTTATACTAAATATACTAAATATACAGAGTGTACTAAACAAACGGCTGACATTGAAACTTCTCAATTCTATTGTGATGCTAAAATGCTAAAAAAGCTGTACGATCAGAATAAAAGGCATTTATGAATAGAAAAAATGTTCAATGATTATAATGAAGATGCGAGGACATCGATGGTGGAGACCCGATGTTCTTAATTACGATCTTTGGAGCGTAGTGTTTCGGGTCACGGTGAGGGTCGGTGATTACCGAATAATTTTTATTTTGATAATTGTGGTGATGATGGTGATGATCACGATGATGGTTACGCGATGAATGAGAGTTGTTTGGGTGACTGTTAATGTTATTCGCGGGTGAAGCGTTTGGTGCTGAACTCATCGATCGATCAGATTTTTTACCAGAATTAGTCGTTGAGAATGATTGAGGTGATGGATTCGGGTGTCGCGATGGTTGTGGGGGGAGGATCTTAAACGACTGATGCTGTTTGTTGAGGTTATATGATGGCGGAAACACGACACGATGTTTATCGAGAACTGCAGGATTAACACACTGTTTCGGCTTCGATGGTGGTATGTCGTAAATCGCTCGTATACATGAGGGCGAATGGGGGCTGATGATACTCACGCTGCTGCTGCCGATGTTAGTGATGCTATCCTTTTTGTTGGTTGATAAATCCAATGGTATATTAAAGGAGGATGATGATGTCGATGCACTGACAGACCTGCAATTAGCAACGGTACTGCAACAATGGTTATCACCGTCTGACTTGGGACTTGGTGTGGGCGGTGGTGATGCTAAAATACCCGATACGCTTGAAAAAGTCGATGAAACGCCCGTCGGTAATTTCGAGTTCGATGATGATATATCCGAAGGAGTGCCTAAAGAATCAGGGGTTTTGATTGATAGAGTTGTCGATTGAGGAGAACCGATGTCAGTCTCGTCACAACTCAACCGCGCGACATCACTGCCGCGTCCACTGTCGATGTCGTCATTTTCACATGACACAACTTTGCCGGTAATGACGTTCACGTCATTATCGCCCACCAATTCACAACTATCCTCATTCGGCACCACAACAACTAATTTCCTGCCCCCGAGAGGAGTATCATCATCATCCTCATCTTCATCATCAGAAGTACTCTCGGATTTAGAAACGGTAAGATTTTTATCACTTTTGATGGTGTCGATATCACTACTGCTGTTTACTTTATTACTGTTGGGAGTACCGGTCGCAGCACTTTGCTGATTACTGTCATTACTGTTATTTCGTTTAATCTCGAAAATAGTGAATTTTTCAGAAGAACTTTTCTCTGTATTTTTATCCGATTTATTTTCGACCACAGCTTTCGTGGAGATTCGTATAACTAAATTACCAGTGTTTGGTGAGGTATTCACTGATTTAATTGCACAATCATCTGTATTATTATTCTTATACTGCTGCACGGATGAACTGACTCCACTCTCATTAGTGGTTGTGCTAACTTTGTCATCATTCACATCATTAGCATTAACTTTTAATGCAGATGAAGTGCTTCCATTAGTATCTGGTGATGTCTTTGGCAATTCCAGACATGTCGTGGTACTCGTGACATTAACGCTGACACTCTTTGCAGATGCTATTTTACTGACAATTTGATTAATTGACGCACCTTTTGGTTGTGTCATTTTCGTTGTTGAGGAACTCAGTGTCGGCTTAGACAGTGTGGAGCGGTGTATTGATCCCTGTTGTTGCTGTTGGGAGTGCGCACTTTGATTCTCCTGCAAAGTTTGTGGTGCCGCTGATGCTTGTTTTGTCTGTTTCGTGCCGTTCTCTTGAGACGCGCTCAATTCTTTCAAAGACTGAGCTTTCGATGGTGTCACTATCAACTGTTTGTGCTCGCATTGTGCTGTTACCTCCGATTTGCAAGTACTTTCCGATTGCGATTTAATTGCAGGCTGTGGTGGCGGCGGAAGTTTTATATGAATCGATGGTGGCGATAGCGGTTGCGATTGGCGATGTCTGTGTTCTGGTGTTGTGCGATGTGTTTGTGGGGCACACGCGGTTGTCCTTGAGTTTGCCCCATGCGAAGGAATCGGTTTATTCGCCACTTTAGCGATGGTGTTTTTGTGGTACTGACTGTTGTGAGACGCCTCATTATTATCATTACTGTTATTAACATTACCATTGCTATTACTATTATTCGCGCCTTTAATTGACTTTGAGTTAAGATGTTTCTGAGAGTCGCATCCTTCACTTTTACTCGACTTTAATGAGTGTGACTTTTCACCAAAAGTATTAGTCTTTTTCAAATCTTTAGCCCCCGAATTTGACATCTGTCGATGGGGCGGTGATAGTGGTGACTGTGGTCGTGGTAATGCATGTGATGCGGGCACAGCCGGTTTCTTATTACCAAATGTACCTGTAGAGGTATGGTGTGTGTTGTGCTGTTGTGATGCAGTGGATGATGAAACAGAATTACGATTCACGTCACGTACAATAGTAATTCCTTTCGTTGTCACAATACTCCTGCTGTTAATGCCCGTCTCATTTACATTTACATTTCTCGATGCGTTACTTCTGCTGCCGACAGTCTCAGAGCCACTATTTTGATGGGACGAATGGGGTGGTGATTTTGTACCAATCAGAGTACGCACATCAAACGATTTCGCACTGTTCGATGAGCTCTTTCGTTGCGACGCACTCTGTGCCGATCCCGATGCTGACGCTGATGAGGATGATGCTGACGCTAATGACGATGATGATGTGACTGACGACACTAATGGTGTATGTTTCGTCGTCGATGATGTCCCAATCGTAGCACTTTTATCAGATTTCGTCGTTTTGCGATAATCGTTAATTCCCAATGGAGTCACATGGAATTGTTCCTGAGAAGTCTCTCGTGCGGAAATGTACACTGACTTATTCTTATCGCTATTGATTCGGCACTGTCTCAATGTAGTGACAGTCGAAGATGTCGATTGTGCAGACGCAACAGCTTTGGGTGTTGTTGATTTCGCAGGCAAAATTCTTCGCAACTTTTTCGGGGGTTCATCCGTTTGGAGAGCACCGCTCGCATTAGCCTCTGCCTTCGACGATATCCCTTGAGGTGGTGGAGTCGATGTGGAGGCTGATGCCGTTGATGAAGCAACACGATACGCGCTTCTTTTAGTATCCGTGTTTTTGGGCGTTTCACTCACGGATGGTCTGTTGTTTGATGTTACGGACGGTGTTTTGCTATTACTATTACAATTGTTGACTGTGTTAGCAGAGTTCATCGTCGCCGCACCTGTCATTATGCTCTTAGATGTTGAAGTGGTGGTCGATGGACCCATTTTCGAATGACTGAGAGAATTACTATTATTATTTGATGGTTGCGTACTGTTAACGCTCCCACTGTTTGACTCAATCGTCTTCGCGAGTGAATGCATCGTCTTCTGTCGCTTCACTGGTCTTTCACTTATGCGATAGAATAAACGCATCGGATCACTCTAAAGGAAATTAGACGCGTGTAACAATTCGCTATTATACTATTATAATCGATATATCAATTGGTCATTCGTGCACAATTTACATGCGCGCATAACGCGTTAAGTATGACTTATTAATGCATCATCTCTTTACAGAGTGGAGTAAACTAATAAAGTATTAACTAAAGTACTAAAGGACTAACTGAAGCACTAAAAGTACTCTAATAATTTGCTACGCGATCCTAACGATTTTCTCTATTACTTTTTGCACAATTTGTGCATAACTTTTTGCATAACTTTTTGCATAACTTTTTACATAACTTTTTGCATAACTAACATTTTGCAATAAATACAAAAGACAATCTCTAGTAATAAATTGGAGGCATATGGTGTAGAGTATGGTGTAGGGTATGGTGTAGAGTAATCTATACATTCCCGAAGGTACTTAACATGAACATGTTCCGCAGCACTTGCGACAGCTTTCGCAGCGCACATCTACAGCAGCATATCATAAATTTTGCAATAGTCATATGTTTCATAAATAATCTTTCATGGAAAATGTTAGACTCACCCTCCGCCACTCGTAGATGTACGCGACATCCATCAGTGTGTAGTCCTCACTGAGGATATCCTCCAAATACATAATGTCGACCTGAAACGTGTTCGGTAATCCATATTTAGTGACGATGAACTTCTTCAAGTGATACACGGAAAGTCCCGCCGGACACAGTAAATAGCGCCGTTTTGTCTCAGTATCATTGGACTTTTCAGTGGTCTGTTGATTGACAGGGGCGGTGCTATACCCATTCTCGGGAATTTGGTTGTCACCATAGCCATACTCCAGGGATAAGCTAATCTTATCCTGTGGCATATAAAACATCCGATGCTCGGGAATTTCTCCGCGATCTTCGGATGTGGTTTTATCAGCAGCTTCAGTATGATTAGTGTAAAAGTCTCTTCGGCGTTGCATTTCATTCTTAAACACATCGGGCGCCATTTTATAGACAATATCCTGAAGAGTTTTGTCGGACCTGATATTTATGAGAGGTTTAGTCTTATGAACCTGAACATCACATATCGGACAGCATTTGTTAGTCTCCAAATACTTGACGATACACGATTTGCAGAAAGAATGAAGACATTCAATGATAGTGGTGGCATCAATGAAATAACCGCCGCACAAAACGCAGGTGAGTTGTGCATTAATGTCTAAAATTCGTGATCTTTTCCTATTAGACTGTTGCGATGATCGTCCTGATGATGGTGATGATGAACATGTTGATGATAATGGGCATGTATTATGTTCAACTTTTTGTTGGGACATTTCGCCAAAACGACGCCGTAATTATACTTTTTTACTTAAGGATGAGTGACTCATTAATTATTAATACAATACAATACAATATGTTTATTATGAGGGCCGTAATCGTTGTCACATGAGGGGTGAGAGATGATATCAATGAACTTCAACAATTGTTTGACCTTTCCCTGTATTGGGTTTGAGTAACAAAAACAATTTAATTGAATGAATGAGTGAATATTAATTTAAATTCAATCATTATTATTGTTATTCTCAATTCAAATACTACAGGATAATGGTGAATATGATTATCGCGTGTCTCTTATACAATAGAAGATTTTGGGGTTCGCTTTTTAAGTATTTCTTCAATTATAACGAAATTAAATAATACATTAATTAATTGCGGCTAAAGCTGCACATTCAAAAGTGAGCGTAAATTAACAGGTAAATTAACAGGTATAGTAAATGTATTGCAAATGTCGCAATACGTGTATTACGACATGAATCGTATAGTAAAAGTTTAACATTATATAACAAACAAATGACCTCAATTTACACAATCATTATAATCGAATTGAATTGAATTGAATAAAAATTTTTTGAATTTGCACAGTGAAACATCATCTGAATTTAATATATATCAAAGTTTAAAGATAAATGCCATAATTTATCGCAAAATATATAAAACGTGTTAAGTTATGACGTTTTTGATGCAATCGTTTCGTTTATGGCTGATCATTATACAATGGAATACATATGAAAAAGTTAAATAATAAAAAAGTAAAATTATTCCAAAGATAATACCGGAATATGAAATGAATGGTGTCACAATATCAATACGCAATATACAAATGATAAGAGCAGCACAATGAAAGTCTACGCAAATGTCAATAGTATGGGCCCATATCAATGCTGCAGCTGCTAATACAATATAAACCCAAATTAAGTACCGGTGAAAATGGAAAATGCAATACAATGCAATGCCTTTATACTTGATTCTTCTTGATGAGTGCGTTATGATGCAATGTGATGCAATACGGTGCAACATAATCTAACTTCGCTCGAAGTGCAGAGACATTCTGACAGAATAACTTTAATCGTGTTGTTGCGTTAGAAGCAGTACTGAACTGCTGAAGCGTGATCAGCTCAAAGCAGAGCTCAGAGGAGAGTGGTATCACCATGACAACGATATTGAGTTATGCAGCATCAGCGCATCGCATTGCAAATAGAGAATCTAAGAGAGAGATCTGTTCCTAAAGAGGAAGAGAGGGGAAAGTGGAGCAATAGTGGCAGTGTATGCAGATGCATGCACATGCATGCCTTACATCATTTGAGTGGCATCATAAGCCCATTGCATCGTGTGCCCATCGTATGCAACTGAAACGCTCATGCATTTTGTATGGATATGTGACATGTCACATGTGTCTGCGCAAAATAAACGGAAAATATTTTTTCGATTCACAGATTCACAGCAAAATAAAATGCGACTGAAATGGGTCTTCGCGTGACTCTCTTTCTCTTCAGTACATTACGTTCATGCATTTCAGTGCATTCCCGTCATACATTCATTTCTCGGGCTTTCGTCAGATTCACTTTAGAATTGAGTTCTGTTGAAAACATTACCATTCACTTCCTTAAGACAAGAATCAAAGTACCGCTTAAGTCTTAACGTCATCAGTGCCTTTCGGCGGTATTCTGACCGATTGTGTTAAGTGAAAGGAAAGAGAATACAAATCTAATCATATCATAAGTCGACAAATCCCTTAAATCCCTTAATCGTTAACAATAAATTTGGAACAAATTTTGCGTTTTTTGCGGTAAATATTTAATGGAGTTTCACATATTCACAGTTTAAGATTATATTTGAAAGTTTTTGATTTTATAAAAAACACTTAAAAAATTAAATTAAACATAATTAATATTCAAAGGGACGTTTGAAACATCTCAATCAATTTATGTGTTTTGTCTGAGAACTCTTTTAATACGTTACAAAAAATTCAATTTATTACCTCAATAAAGACTCAGATAGTCTCAAATTATATAAAAGTGTCTGTAACTGAAAACTGAAGACCCCAAAACGATACCATAGGATACCATAGAGATGATGATTGATGACATTGCGATAAAACATTGCCTCAAATGAGAGAGTAAATTGCAAATTGAAATGCGAGATCATTAAGTTACGAACAGCGTCATTAGAATTGCAATCACAATCAAAGGTAAATGTAATACATATGCGTCCAATGAGCATGCTCAATACAAGTATTTCAAGCAAATCTCTTAGCATTAGTGCCTACATACGGACATAAGTACATACGTACGGACCTCCTGTGAAGATGATTCTGATGCAACTTAAAAACTTAACGGTTATACACTTTGAGACTGATTCTGGAGAAAGCATAAACAGAGATTTCAAAAGGAATAAAGATAATGACAGACTTTTCGGGGATCGTAAATTAACCGTCAGCAAAAAACTTACCGCGCGATAAGAGTGAAGGACCAATTGAAACAGTGGGTTATTAGTGGGTTAACAGTGGGTTCGCAACAATGGAAGCGATATTCAAATTGACCACTATCAAATGTAATCACCATGAGCAACTAACATAACACCTTTTCACAGCGTCGTGCGTACAGATGCATATAAAACGAGGAAAGCACATGCAAATGACAGGCAAATATACTTCTATAGGGGCAATCATATTTCAATACAGTATCGTTAGGAGCGTTT
>LBFL01132336.1:0-11883 GCA_000988845.1 Hypochthonius rufulus
AAACATGTAACAATAATCACCATAAATTTATATTATTACCATAGATGTATAACAAAAAACTGTTTTTGTTGAAAAAGTATTTGAAATTATAATTTATATATTCAAAAGCATAAACATTTAATTGATATAAAATTTGCATAAAATTTCATTTATCATTTATTATAATTATAATATGGATCTTAATTTTGAAATTTATTTGATTTTTCTATATTTTTAATTTTGTAAAGCAAAATGCAAATTCTGCTGCACTATTGTCTGATGACCAAAATCCTGTTCATTGGACTGGAGGCATAAAATTGAGCAGACACTTTAAATTGGTATTTTCTCGAAGCAACTTTTGTCTGTTTTTATTTTCTTCATCTATTGTCTCGTTTCTTTGCCTGAAGGTAATTGAAATTAAAATTTAAAAGTTGCTATTTTCGTGTCTATTTGTAGCTTATTTTATAACCATACTGACCATTGTGTCTCTCCGGTCATTGATGACCCCACGAGTTAAAATACGATTCTAAAGGGACGATTATTCATTAGAATCGTTCATTTCGAATGCAACCGAAATGATTATTCTCTACTTTTATATTTTACGCTAATATTATGCAATTATCGTCTCAATAATAAAAAAGTATTGTGTATGTTGGAATGAGATGCAAAAGTTCCGAGAAAAAAGAAAATGACAAAATTAATCAGTGTTCTGAGTGAGGACTGATGATGCTTTTCACGAGAAAAAAGTGAATTCACCCAAAAAACTTTAGTGCACCCCTGAGTTATGTTTTTCTACGGATTGACAATCAGAGACTAAAGAATAGAGTGGTATAGAATGGCATAGAATGGCATAGGGCATGACCCTTAACTTAATTGAACTTTTTCTATGTTTTAATTTACGTTTTAAAATGATAACGTTTTTTGGTGAGAAAACACTTGTGAAAGAAATGACGATAATTAAAGACTCAACTGAATTGGTTTCGAAATGGTAATTTCCCAACGAAAGGGCACTTTTCAAGTATCTTCTGCGAGCACTTTCTGTTCCCGATGCTCATTTGTATCATCATCATTTATTTGCGGTGTATTTTGAGGGGCGTATTTCGAAACACATCAATTCTTAAGATCATGAATTCAATGCCAAAACCAAAGAATGTTTTTCGTACACCGTTTTAATATAAATGTCGATATTACTTATGACCACCATTATATGACAAAATTGAAATATAACTATAGTGTTATATGTCTATATTGTTATGGCCGTATCCTTCACATATATTGAAATGAGTCATGACATTCGCGAATTTTGCAACGAAAAATCTCTATGATTTACCCCTGAATTTTTGGCGAACCCTTAACCTTCACATTAAAAAAATTGGCAAAAATAGAGGCGTATAAAAAATGGATGTTGAAAAAAATCGCGTGTCCATTGTACGTACAGTTATGTCTGCTCTAATCTTACGATTACGATAAAAGCAGATGCAAAAGTGGAAGCGTGTCTCAGTGATGGAAGCAAAAGATTATAAAAAAGTTAACGATATTTGGAGCGTACCGTAGACAAAAATACATTATTCATGCAGCGAATGGTGCAAAAAATTATTGCAGAGATAAAAAACAACCCTTTAACTATGGGATTTTAAACAACAGACCTCTCTGCGGAAAATAACCGATACTTTAACTCATGAACATAACTGACAGAGTTTTTCTTTGCAAATGAAAGTCATGCATGCGATTGCATTTTTTCGTAGGGCTTAAGGGCTCTCATTCCATTCTCTAACTCTACAACAATGATGAGTTTAGAAAAAACAGTCTCCGAACACAGTATTCACTTTTTTTTACCATAAATATAGTGCATCGGTTTTTTGTTCGGTACATACAGGTACATACAAAACGGCACCTCTCAGACTCCCGAAGAGCAATAAAAAATAGCGTATGGTATAAAATAGGAATTAATATTAGATATATACATATATATATATATACATATATATTTAAAATATATATTTGCTTCGTCTTTGAGAAGTAAGAAGTAAGTACCCACCTTAAGGGTCCGCCCATATTGTGATTACGTGCGTGGTTCTTTTGCCGTGAAGTAATGTTAAACTGCGCTTAAAGAAAAGCAAAGTTTAGTTTTTGCATCCACACTATGATTGAGAATGACATATGCATCCTCAGCGTAGGTTTGAGCTATTATTTCGTGTTATATAAATACCGGCGTTTTGAGTTTTAAAATAACCGCCGTCTCAGACTAAACTGTCTGCAGTTGTGTTGGGTCTGTTCCATAGTCTATTCGCTCTCATCCCATACACACCTATTAAAGCTGAACGTGATCCTCATTTAGAAGTCACACATTGTTTTGCCGATAGAGTTACCGTGTGATTTGTACTGTTGTGGGTGTCCCCAAACTTAACTATGGTCGTGCTAAGAACTGTTATCTGAGAGTTCGCCGATTGAGGGTCGTGATAAACTGCTTTACGCGGGATCATAAACTATCATCCGTGAGTGTCAACTTAACTCCTGAAAGTGTTGGCGGTGGTGGTGGTGGTTTCGAACCGGTGGTTTATAAATACCATTAATACCATTAATACCATTAATACCATTAATATCATTAACAATTGAATATGACGACGTTCGGTCTGCTTTCGTTCACACCGCTGCGGATGCTCATCTCTGCATCATCATCTCCTGGAGACACACAGACTCGCCTCTTCAGGATTCCCTTTATATTAGTTCATCTCTTCCTTTGCATATACGCATCCATGCAATTAGTTGAAGGTAATGTATGCCTATAAAATTGTTGCAGACTTTAATGTCTCAATTTAAATTAGCATTTTATTGGTTTCCGATAAAGAGAATCTTAACGAAAAGTCCCTCTTTTATCCGACATGTGACAGTTCTACTTTTTTATCCTTTTCATGTGATAATTGTAACATTTCTTCTTCTTTTTGCTTAACCTTCTCTTACGATATATATAATATGATATATATATGTGTATATATATATATATATATATAAACGCAAACAGCGATAAGATTGCGTATCATCAATCAGTTGCAATTAACTTATTTATTTATAAGTGCCCGAAAAAGTGCGTCTCAAAATCAAGATTTTTGAACAAACAAATTTCTCACTCTAATCGCTGTTGATTTTGATAAAAGCAAAACAAATTATAAGAAAATATTAGTAATAAAAAATATATACGTGATTCGAAATCATAATTGAGACATTTGCTTGGGGGGCATTGAATAACTCTCTTGAAAATATATTATTTCCTTTCATTACTTCTTTCGCATCTTAATACACACACACACTAATTCAGTAATCATTACCTAACTTTTGTTTCAAATATTATACATTTATATTTCTCATGTTTAAATTTATCGTATTAATTTTTCAATGCAATTTTCTAATATACCGTTTTATAAAGAATATAGTAATTTATAGGAATGCGTATGTCAATGTACACATAAGTCTAATGTAAGTCTACGAAAGAATAAAGAAATCGCAGACTTTAGTCACAATTGAAAAAGACTTAAATTAGAAGAAAAGTCTTTTGGTGAGTGACTATTGAGACATGCCATGGTATTGGAGACAAATGTACACAGAAAGTAACGACATGAATAAATCAATCTCTACTTTGACTTGTGGAATGTCTACGGCTATAGTTTATACGGTTTCTACGGTTATAATGTGATGCCGTTTGTTCCATTTTGCGGTTCTGAGTCAATCGGGTCTGCGTCAGGGTCACTCCTGACATTCGCACCTTTCTTTGAACTCCACTGTATATATTTACCTCTTTTCAAAGTTTTAGAAATGCTACCATAAGACAGTATACAACAATAACATAGACACTTTTATCATGAATTACTCTCCGGATGTCGATGTCCCGTGAAAGCTCTTTCTTTAAGTGTTATTCTCATGTTAGACACAAAATGGAAACCCCGTATTATATAACCCAATTCAGTGTCACACTGTCTCGTAACTAGAGATGGACAGATGCTTGTGCTGAGCCCATCCCGAGACGTCTCAAGTCCTTTCAGGTTCTATCAGCTCAATCAAATGAGACACTGAAAAGTTTTGAATGATTATTTTCTCATCAAATCAATTATAGTGTGTATGTGTGTATAGCATGGATGATTGCATTGTCAACTATTCCATGGAAATACAATTTAAAAGAACACACAATTTAACTTAATTCAATTTTTTATGACAATTTAACAGCCATTAAATATGATATGTCAATTATTACTCTATGGTTAATTACTACTCTAATGACATATTTTGTCAATTAATTAATATTAAGTAAACTAAAACTTCTTTTATTATACGACATGACGTTTGTTAATTGAACTTTTATATTAGTTTAATATCATAATTAAATTGTATTTCTATTATAGTGTATATGAAAGATAAGTAAAGACCGTTTTAAGATGCAAAAGCTTTTGACACGAATAATTATTTTTAAAAAATGAAATGTTTTTGTGCAATTAATATTAAATGCTTATTGAATATGGAATATCCCAAATGGGGATGAACAATTTTGACCCGTCAATTAATCTAAAACGGAGTTTAAAGTTAAATCGACGAACATTAATCAACATAAACCCCTTGACTATAACATTTATAGAGGTTATAGAATTCATGTTTAGCGTAGGATCAATTGAGGTCATGTGTCAAATTTTATTGATTATGTCATGATCTTTAATTCTTAATAAACAAATATTTATTTTACCTCTGATAATTTAAAGATTTCGCGTTTAATTGAGTAAAACACAATTATAATGTCATTATAAGACTTTATAAACAATGAAATAATAAATAACACAATATTTACATAGAGAATATATATGATTTATATGTGTAAATTGATTATATGATCCGAAAAGTTGATTTAGTACATCTAGAGCTAAATGACTTTATTGCAGTGAGCTTTGTGTGCATCACTACGCATAACGGTACGTATAAGAGAACCTGACATTTGAGTTTCGCTAAAAGGAATGCGGAGAACGATAGTAAAACTGAGCTGTCAGCGGTGATGAAATATGTTTCTTCCTGACAATGACAGTAAAACCTCTTTGGAACACATCTACAGAGTTCACTGTATGATTTATGCATTCCGTGTTTTACGATCTCTTTTTTCATTTCACTCTTTTTATTGATAAATTAAAAAAGTGTTATTTGAGTGTGATTTGAGTCAATAAACATGAATAAATTGAATAAATTTATGGAAAATGTATTTTAATATCGTTCTATAAATACTTAAAATTGATTAATTTCTTTTCACATAATTATTTATTTGGAATTTTCCAGTTATTGCTAAAGTGCAACAAATAATTTATTTTACTTTAAGTTTACTTTAAGTTTACGATAAGTTTAATATTCGGTTACTAAAAGTTTACGATTTGTTTCACCCTAAGCCGGTCTCTGTTGGAGTACTCCAAACAGTAATGGTCGATGCACTGATCTTATACGTACTCATGTCACAGAAGATGAATGTTGTAATGGGATAAATATTGCAAATTATGGTATTGCAACGGCATCATACAGTCCCGACGACTTAAAGAGTGGTCAATTATTTTTTTATCGAGCATTGGGAGGGGGTGTTCCGTGTACGCTCTGCAAAGGTAATTGCAATTGCGAAACTTACATAAACTTACCTAAACTTACATAAACTTACGTATATGTATAGAATACGTAACAATAGGTATTAATAAATGTCATCACTAATGAGTCTTTTATACTTTGGATCTAAATGTGGGCTTTCATATTACATAATTAAATTAGAATTTAATGGTTAATTCTTATGTTTTTGTAAATAATTGCGTTAATTATAATTGCATTATCTATTACCGGTATTTGTTAGTCACATGTGAAGGCGTAAATTGTGGGTCTGACAGACGGTGCGTGGTGAAATCACAAGGACCTACCTGTATATGTTCACCCAAATGCTCCCGTCGCAAGAGAAGGATCGGCCCTGTCTGTGGTAAGGGGACAGACACACATACACAATTATTGGCACAGACACAATCATTTTATATTTCTCAATAAAAATAAAACGGACAAAATTGTGTTCTCTCTGTACAGGGAGCGATGGTCGCACCTATCGACATATGTGCAGACTTGTGAAGAGAAAATGCCGTAAGGATGGTACACTTAGCATCGCCTACTATGGTCCTTGCCAAGGTACGTGTACACTACTTAATTACAGGTCTCCACATGAATGATCGGAGTAATTTGGTGCGTAATATCATGTACTTCAACAACCTTTATATATACCTTCACATATACCTTCACATATACCTTCACATATACCTTCACATATACCTTCATATATACCTTTAAATATACCTTTAAATGCACACATATCAGGTTTTCCCTCTTTTCCCTCTGTGCCTTTAAGGGAATCACTTTATTTTTCCAATTTCATGGGTGTGTTTTCATACGGATAATATTCATTTGCATCTCTCTTCTCTTTATTTTTTCGTTTTATCATCATCAATTAGAAACGTGCGAAAAAATAAAATGTCGCGGTTCAAAGACATGCATCACCGACCAGAACCTGAAACCTCATTGTGTCCGATGCAAACGGTACTGTCCGCCGGTCAAACCGGACACACGTCTCGTTTGTGGCAGTGATAACGTGACATATGCGAGCATTTGTCACCTGCAAATGTCTTCGTGTCTGTCGGGTAAATCCATACCTGTGGCGTACAGAGGAGACTGCCAAAATAAGTATAATTTTTATTCCCTGTCGAATGGTAATGGTCTCACCGCGTTATCTCACGATGGTAATCTTTCTATGCACTTCGGAGTCAACAATAAATTAATGCACCGATAATTGCGTTTCATTACATTATCATTAAATAATCATCATTCGGACCAAACTATACAAATGATCTGTTCATACGAATATAGTATTAAATCAATAAAATACAATTTCAAATAATTATTTCATAGAATACTCTCCCATTCATAGAAATAATCGTAATTTATAATTGAATTTAACTGAATAATTGTAAATTTCAAACTCAAATAAATACCTAAAAAAGTATTAAAATTTAATTATTTACATTTGGAATGACTATAAATTATTGCATTACCGTATGGATCATTATTTTAAATACATTTAAAGCGCGCCCATAAAATGGTTCGACTAATTACGTCAGATTTATTTTATAGTATCACATTTAATTGATTTTATAAATATATGAAAGAGCAAAACCTTAGCTTTAATTTGATATATAAATCTCTATGATTAATATTAATTTAAATAATTTAAATTGAATGGACATATCCGAAAATATCATTATGCACTAATGTTAAACTCTCATTGCAATGCCGATGACATTTTGCAAATTTCTCTTACAAAAAAATTAGCATATTTTTTGATTTTTCAAAATTTTATTTAAATTTAGTCAATTGAAAAATTATGGATATTTCATGATCATAGTATAAAGTATGATCGGTTAAATCAATAAATATTAAATCAATAAATTTTTATCCGAATAATCTGTATAAAGGAAAAAATAAAAATGAAAAGTAAAAGTGCGCAAAAGCATTTTGGGATGTGCAAATTCAATTTAAATTATTTAGATTTATATTAATTATAAATCAATAATTTACATATCCAATTAAAGATATGATTCTAACTTTAAAATATGTATAAAATTAATAATTAATTCAAGGTGATGCTGCAAAATAGCATCAGCCGAAACCAGACTAATAATTTTGTGAACGCTCTTTATTTATAAACCAGTATAAATTCCTAATCAAACACTTTCATTGCATTAATACATTATAGAATATATTTTGATTCGGAACGTTTTAAACAATTTAAAATTGACAGAGTTAAGATTGACACACTATACTTAACCTATGATAATAACATTTAAAACACGTGAATTTCCATTCTAAAAGACGTTCTATTGTTCTATGGAATTAAACTTTATAATGAATAATTTATTTATTAATGATTCACGCATTACTCATTTAAAATTATTGCGTATTTTAAGTGAATTAAAACATAATTCTTAATAATTATTGTATTTTCAAAAAGTTTTATAAAAGATAAACAATAAATTATCATTAAATAATAGTTTAAAATGAGCGCCTTTTAATGAATACATGTGTTTGCATTTATGTCACCATCTAATGGATGAATATTTTGCAAAAGCACGTGACACCCCTATACATGTATGAATGGCGTCATCGCGATTCTCTGCGGCTCTTCAAATCACTGATTTAAACGATTTCATTACACCATCGCAGGTAAATATATGTTAACTCTGTTAGGATATTAGTGTTTAGTGTTTAGTGTTTATGACAATTTCGTGAGAATTGAACGACAATATTAAGATTATCATAAAATTGTAAACATAAATATAAATCTTCACAAATGGCTGATGATAATGATTCGGATGATGGTTTTGAACTGCCGAAAGAGCGTCCGAAAGACCATTGGAATGAGGATAATTGGGAAAAGAAAATGGACGAACATCCAATGTTTATGACCGAATTACCGTCCGACGGGAAAATACCACCATTGGTGGAGGCGATGAGTCAATTGAAATACGATCCGCAATCAAATTCATGTCTGGAATTAGCGATTAATTACAAAGACGACGGTAATAATAATTTTAAGATGAAAAAGTATCGATGGGCCATCGATGCGTACAGTGAGGGTCTGAAGCAAAAGTGTCCCGACAATGAAGTCAATTCCATTTTATATGCCAATCGCAGCGCTGCGCATTTCCATTTGGGAAATCACCGATCGGCGATTAATGATGCGAATGACGCCATTAAATTGAATCCAAATAATGAAAAGGCGATGATGAGAATTGCGCAGTGCCATTTCCAACTTAAAGAGTATGATAAGTGTGTTGAGATGTGCCGAAAGCATTTTAATAAAGAGGGGAATAAGAAATTAGTTGATTTGGAAAAGAGGGCTCTGATGGAGATTCGGAAAGTCAAGCGTAATGAGAGAAAAATTGAGACTGAAGAAAAGAAACGGAAGATAATGGAGGAGAGTGTTATTGATGCGGTTAATTCGCGGGGAATTAAATTTAAGGGTTCGCTATTTGAGTCGATTCATCCGGCAGCGCACGGACATCACGTGATACTAACTGATTGTGGTGATCTCATTTGGCCCGTCATATTTCTATACCCCGAGTATGGTCAATGCGATTTCATTGAGAAATTTAATGAAAACAATACATTTGTTGAGCATTTGAATTTAGTATTTGCAGAATCCCCACCGTGGGATGTCACATGTAAATATAACGTCAAAAATATCTCCATTCATTATCAATCACTATCATCGGGGAAAATAATTCCAATAGAAAAGGGTCAAAAGTTACGCGATGTTATGATTGATGAAACATTTGTTTTAGTATCGGCAATTCCCACATTTATTGTTAGCGCCGGTGAGACGTGTTCATACGCAGATAAAAGTCACGTGAATTTTTTCATTTTTAGGCATGCATTAAACCCGTTGAGAGGAATAAAGATGCGGGACTCGTGAAGACTAAAGTTGAGGTTTCATTGGGTGATTGTCTCGCGTGCAGCGGTTGCATCACCTCAGCTGAGAGTGTTCTGATCGCACAACAATCGCATGATGAACTCTATCGGATTATTGATGAAAATAAAGTTCAGTTTTATTTAATTCTGTCATTTTATTTACTGATTATTTATAATGATCTTTTAGGCGAACCCAAATAATGCTAAAATAATAGCCGTTTCATTATCACTTCAGAGTATCGCATCGATTGGCGTAAAATATGACTTAACGATGCAAGAGACCGCTGAAAAATTAGCATCGTTTTTCGTTAGTATCGGAGCCGATTATGTTTTTGATATTTCACTCGCACGTCACGTGTCACTGATTGAGGCTCAAAATGAATTTTTAGAGAAATTTAAAAATTCGCAATTTCCGGTCCTAAATTCTGTTTGTCCCGGTTTTGTATGTTATGTCGAGAAGACTCATGGGGAATTGTTAGTGCCGTTACTTAGTAATGTAAAGTCACCGCAACAATTAATGGGTGTGATCGTTAAGCGATTCCTTAAAGCAAAAGGTAAACAAATCTATCACGTGACTATCATGCCGTGTTATGACAAGAAATTAGAGGCAACACGTGGGGAATTCGGAGATGAGAGTCATCACATAAAAGAAGTCGATTGTGTGTTAACGCCGATTGAGATCGAAGTTATGTTAAATCACGAGAGTGTTATTCTGCCTGAGATTTGTCCGAGAAAATTGGACACGATTATTGAAGGTTTTAGTGGTGCTAAATTAAGTTCTCATCGCGGATCCGGTTCCGGAGGTTATTGTGAAAACATTTTTAGATTTACCGCATCAAAATTATTTAATACGCAATTTAATCAGAATCAACAATTGAATTATAAAACTCTTCGAAATAAGGATTTTATTGAGTTGAGTCTTGAGGATGAAACCGGTAAAACGCTTCTTTCATTTGCAATTATTAACGGTTTCCGAAATATTCAAACTCTGGTCCAACGGATTAAACGAAAGACGTGCCATTATCAATATGTTGAGGTTATGGCATGTCCCTCGGGATGTCTCAATGGGGGTGCACAGTTGAAGGGTGAAATTCAATGGGAAGACGTTTATAAAAGTGTGGAAATGCTATACAAATCACTTGAAATTACGGATATGCCATTAGATCATGACAATGATCAAATTGTTGATTCATATAAAAAGTGTTTCGGTGAAAACGACGATATTAATGAACTTTTATATACAAAGTTTAAACCCGTTCCAAAGAATTTGAATTTAATAAATGTAAATTGGTAAATACAGAGGTTATTATGTATTGGTAATTGAAATAAATTTCATAGAGAATTAAATCTTTTTATACATTAAATATTATAATTATTTTTAAACTTTTTAAAGAAATTGTAATGAGTTATTCAAGTAAATTAAATGAAATATGCTTTTAAAAATTGCATATAAAAAAGTAAATGATGATTTTTAGACGAAAATGAGAGAATTCTGTTGAGGTTTATGTTAACATTTTTAAATATTATCACAGGAAAGATAAGGAAAAATTACGACGTAAAAATATCTTTAAACACATTTAACGCATGCGTAAAGACAATTTGTTAATTGCTCAATCACTTGTTATTTAGTTTAAATCGAGTGGTTTTTAGTGGTTTTTCAATGCAATTACGTAAAAATTCAAATTCGTAATCCTTGAGATGCCATTTTCTTGAAAATTAATTTAATAAAATTGAATTTTTATATTTTAGTATTAGTATCGCATAATGGCATTAAAAGGTCTGAAAGTGATTGAAATTGTTGGACTCGCACCCGCGCCGATGTGCGGGATGATACTCAGCGATTTCGGGGCTAACGTCATCCGTATCGACAAAGTGAGCATATTTATATATATATATATATATATTTAAATGAATTGTTTAACATGAGTATAATTTTATAATTTTGTATAATTTTAGCCGTATGATGGATCAATTGACATCCTCAGGAGGGGCAAAAAAACAATTGCTGTTGACTTAAAGAAAGACGATGGTAAAACAATTTTTAAGAGATTATGCATCGGAGCGGATGTTGTTATAGAACCATTTCGTCCCGGGGTTATGGAAAGACTCGGATTGGGACCGAATATTCTAATGGAATCTAACAAAAGGCTAATATACGCACGTCTCTCCGGTTTCGGACAAAACGGGCCTCTGTCTTCAGCTGCAGGACACGATATCAATTATCTCGCGGTTTCGGGTATTCTCGACAAACTCGGCGATGGCAAAAGACTTCAGCCCCCTATTAATATATTGGGTGATTTCGCTGGCGGAGGATTCATGTGCGCGCTCGGGATTTGTATGGCACTTTTTGAACGGTTTAAATCAGGAAAGGGACAAATGATTGATGCAAAT
>LBFL01132343.1:0-12653 GCA_000988845.1 Hypochthonius rufulus
TTTCATTAAACACCACTCCTTTAATAACAATGGGCGATGCTTTATCATTAATATTGTCGTGCTCCAAACGCCACCCCTCCTGACGAAAGTCCACCGTACGTAAACGCGGGAAAAATGCCGCATCTAAATATACCCGTAATAAATTATCATAATCTTTTGCATTTTGTGTTGCGAAAGGATACATCGTATAATCGGCACCCGTAAATGCGTTCATGAATGTGGCTAAAGATCGGTGCAGCATTTTAAAGAACGGATCGCGACACGGGTATTGATTAGACCCGCACAGTGATAAGTGTTCCAATATATGCGCGACACCGGTGCTGTCATTCGGTATCGTGCGGAATGTCACTCCAAACACATTATTCGAATCATCACGTGACAGGTGCAGATGCTCCGCACCGCTCAATTTATGGTAAAGATAATACGCGGACAGACAAAGTTCGGGAATATCTTCGATTCGACGGATTTCGTAACCGTGAATATTATCGCCGATTTTATAATTATTATTCGATAATGTTATTGATGGTGTCGGTGATAACGGAGATGATGATAATGATCGGTAATTATTGATATATGATTTATGATGTTTAATTTGAAGTAAATTTTTACTGAAAAAATAAAGTTCATTAATGAATCGGCACATTCAATAGAAATTCATGACATACCCAATTTTGTTATAAAACCTCAACATTTTCAGGTGATTTTAAATGTAATTAAATGAATTTAAACATTTATTTATTAATAATTACAACATAATTGTATCGGTAAATATAATGGATGATGCAATTTGCACGACACAGTGTATCATTGAAGCATCTAATAAAGCACGTGTCTGGAGAATTAAGTAAACAGAGGGCGTGTTTTAGTGTGTGACTACAATGGCATGAGACATTCGATAGTGAAAGTCTGTGTAAAGTACTTTAAGAGCATGCAAAACGTACGCATTAATAAATCCTTTTATCACTAAATCAATATTCTTTATTTGTACATCTCTATCATCATAAGTCCATTATCTTATACTAAATATTGAGCTATTCCCGTAGTAATAGAAATATTTACCACAAATAACGGCAATCAAAAGATATGACAATGAATAGCATTGTTGCCTATGGCCACGGCCCACAGTAAATTCGGGTAAATTGTTAGTGAATGAACCGTTTGCTTAAGTCTTAAAAAAGGTCTTAAATGAAACCGAAATTCCACTGCTCATTGGATATTTACTTTAAGACCCTCCTCTGTAAGCCTCAGAGATGATACACTTTAGCCCATCCTTACACTTGTGTTTTCTGTTTGAAGCGGTCTTTAGGCTCAATAAGTTTCAATACTCGTCTGACGGGTCTATGTTCAGCATTATACCATCCTATGGTACCATCCTATGGATGTGCTCAAATGAATCACATCAATAGACCTGCAAAAGTTATGTGAACATTAATCATGAACCAATACTTTCATCACTCATGTCAATTAAGTTTTAGTTTATCCCGATATTTACACATATTGATTAATCAGTTTTTAATCAATTATTGAGAGTTTTACTATTGTTTTAAGTAATTTAATATATCGTTAATATAACATGAGTATTGTCGCATCGCAATGAACATTTTCTCACGATCAAATGAGTGATTTTCGTAAATAATCGCTTCAAATATGATATCACAATATGTGCTTATATCATATACATGTTTCTCTATTTTGAGTGTGTCATTCATAACTTCAGGTAAGAGATTCAGTTATTCATTTAAATTAATTAGAAAATTTCTTTTAACTTTCGTTTCGATACATTAAAATTCATTTTAATGTAATCATTTAATGTAATAATAATTATCGCATTAAATTCTAATATATAATTCTAATGTTCATATACAATTTATGTAATTACATAATCAGAACATTATGAAAACTTTAAAAATAATGGAATATGAAAACTTTAGTATAGATTTTTGTTTATCATAATTATGTTTTGAATGATGATACTTATTTTTGAACTTTTTACTGATGAATTTTTAGATAAAATCAACTTTTTACTGACGAATTTTTAGATAAAATGAACTTTCTACTGACGAATTTACAGATAAAATGAACTTTTTTGTTATGCGTGTTTTTCTTATTTATTTAATTAACTGTTACTGCAGACTATAGTTGAGTTGAATAACTAAAGCTATAATTACGAAAAGTCTCGAACATACGAAATCGGCAAAACCTGAAGTACTTAATGCGAGAGTGAAATTTAAGATGTTTCATCTGCTGAAGAAACAGGTTCTGTAAAAGGGATTCTGTAAGAGGGACTCTGTAAAAGGGACTTTCGAGAGTCACATGCGTCCCGAACTCTCAAACTATTTCAGGTTTCGGAAAATGTTTTTATTTAAATATCTCAATGTTCTTAAAAAATGGTAATGGTCATTTCAACAGGGGTCAAATGTTAGGACCCCTCCTGTTAAGTCGTACATTCAAAAGACTATTTACTTTTTACCTCAAAAGTGTTTTAGAGATTTGTTTTGAACCACAAATGCATCTCATTTTTACTTAAATATTTTTTCTTTTTTCGCATGAAATTTTATACGTTTTTCATCGGCTTCAATAACAATAGACATTGTTTAATGTATGTTAATAATAACATCACAGTATGCAACAAAATCCGTTGCAAAATAAATATTTGCATAAAACATGCAAATATTTTACGTTTTTATAAATTTCTAAAAATAATTTTAAAATGTAAATAATTAATTCATAATTAAGAATTAATTATTTTATTATTTTCATAATTTCGATCTCATAAATTCGCATCTCATGTTTAATGTACTGTTTAATGTATTGTTTAATGTATTGTATATTGTATTGTATATTGTATTGTAATGTATTGTAATGTATTGTATTGTAATGTATTGTAATAATCAATGATCCGTGCTATGCTATCATAAGCCGTTATTCTATGCCAAATTAAATTCTTAATGAAACTCATAACTCAAGCTTTTCATATATCCTTTCATAAGAAATAATTGCATTAAATCATAAATAACTTTAATGAGGAATGAATTGAATTTAATTGAAAACTCATGTTTTTTAACAGCGGTATTATCACAAATATGCACTTTTAGAGCAGAAAAATTTCTCGTTTATGTTTATTATGGTAACATGTGAATGTTTGATGCATGAAACTCAAAATTTAGCATTAGAATAACTGTGTATAGTATGGGGGCACAGCTATGGTAATGAACCGAAGATTTGTTTTTACTTAAATAACTCACTGTGGAAGTCTTTACGCTGTTTCTGGAGTTTCCCGTTTAATTAGTTTTTAAAATGCTTATTTAAAACATTATATTAAAATAAATTGAAATATTTTCCGTTAATATCCATGGGGTTACGGGTAAATTTATGGTGTCAAAAAACATTTACTCTGAAAAAATTTTAATAAATCGATTCTAATATCTTATTTTTTGCTGATATAATTCAATGGGACTACACTCGAATGCCCTTATTTTGGCAATACTCTGTTCACAGTCAATATTTTCATGTGTTTGTAAAAAGTCTGTCGCATAAATATAAAAAATTATCAACTTTTTCATGTGAAGACACATGAAACAGAGAGGAGACTTCCATAGTGAGTTTGCCATAGTGAGTTTACCATAGTGAGTTTACGCATTAACTTACAAAACAAGCATTACTGTACAAACATTATAAATATACTGTCAAACATCTTATCCTTCTCTATATTTCGTGTTTTGCATCTTAAGGCATCTTAGGGCACTTGAACCCCCTAATTTCCTCTTTTCAACATTCCAAAACTTAAAATGGTCGGGACTTTTGTTTCTGTTTTGCTTATCTCCCCCCGATCTTAGGACTCTCTTTGCCTCTTCACATGACGGAGCACCGAAAGTCTGCCCCTGCCTTTCAACTTAAAAATTAGTAACTGAATATACTTTTCACTTCAGCATATACCCTGTATTTACTGGAAATTCATTATAATGAAACTTTACCCGAGTTAATTTCACTGTAATGGGGTCCGACTCTGCGGGTATTCCATTGTTATAAGCCTTTTGCAATTTTTGTATTTATTTAACGTTTTACAATATATGAACTCCAAAATTTTACTCACAAAAAACACTTTTAAACCATTTTATCATTCATTTTTGTTAATACATTTTTAATGAAATAACAAAATCATTACAATAATCATTTAAATCGTAATAATTCTTTAACTTTTCATTTTATTGGATTCCCTTTCATTGTATTTTGTGATAAGAATAACCATTATAAAACCGAAACGTCTATAGTTATATGCGAAATATTTCTATATTTATGTTGTGTATTAAAAATCACTTTGAGTCTGATGCATTATTTATATGAAACGTGCAAATTACATGCCTAAATACGGGTCGTTTCACTTATCTACACATATATACACTTTTCATTTTATTACACTTCACCATATTTTCGCATAAATATAAGTGTATTTTCTTTAAATATAGATGAGCTGAACGTTAGCATAGGCGGGAGCGGTCCATCGTTTGAAGAAGAACCGAGTGATTCATTTATCGTGCGGAGTAAATCTGCAATTTTGCGATGTAAAACATTAAACGCACTCAATGCATGGTTTAAGTGCAATACCGGTTCGTAACATTATAGCATTATATACATTATATACGTTAAATACATTATATTGCATTACTAATTGTGCAATTAACTATGTTGACGATGCTTTAGTGATTTTATTTGCATTGTTGAGTATTGGATAATTATTTGCATTGTTGAATATTGGATAATTATTTGCCGTTTACCATATTTGTAGGCGATGAAAGAGCGATTCAGAGTAAACAAAACGGGCATAATTATGTGGATCCACAGACCGGCATTAGAATTGTAATTTATGTGATTTATGTGATTGCATTGGATATTTACACATAAATTTTTCATATTTAAAGATCGAACTTCAATTAGACATAACTCGAGCTGATATTGAAGAACACGCTAAAGCAGGATACACAACTCCATACCAGTGCTGGTGCAGTGCGTACGGCGGACATCAGGAGATTATCAGCAGAAAAGCATCAATTCTATTCTCATGTAAGTATTAAAGAGGAACTAAAAATTTAATAATGGATGAAGGGGAGGATCGGAGGGATGAAATGATAATTTTCAAATCTCTATTCTTTTCACTTTATTCGAGTTTAATAATAACATTGTTTAAAATTCAATTCGCATATTCTTTCATATGCCGGAATTGTCTTTCGCTGCTTCCATTACTGCACTAAATATCACTAAACTCATCTAAACTCATCTAAAACTGCTTATATAATGGTCATGTCACAATATATTAATGTCCGCCTATAGAATTTAGTGAGCTTTTAATTTCCTTTTAAAGTGACTTATACTGTCGACAGAAAATACTTATGTTGGTTCATAACATGCGCTTCATCCACACTTTCATCAACGATGAGCATCCTGCTTTAGCATTGCTGTGCATGGACTTTACGACTGAAATTAGGGGACCTCCGCTTACTTAACAGTTAACAGTGGAATATTTATTCATATTATTGAGTAACTCTCCGCTCTCTCTCATCTCATTAATCGGGTCCATTGTTCCTTTATTGTGTCTCGTTAATGCGTCTCATCTCTTTTTATCAAACATTCTCCTTTTTGTTCATCTTTCCAAACCTATTGTCTGCTCTTTGTGTATCTCTTTGTGCTCATCCTGCAGCCTCCGTTGGCTTTCTCTTAACCATGTACAGAGGGATCTGTTGGAACAGGGCGAACTCACGACGTCAATCAATTATATTGTCAAATGCAGATATATAACTCAATGCAATATAACTCAATGCACTTAGTATAATTGATTTCTCTGACGTTACTTCTGCTCTCGTAAATCCGATTCTGTCCCTATCAGACTAAAGGCATTTCATCACAAAATACACAGCGAAAGAGCATCCAAAGATGGTCACACTACTCCAGTAGTAATGATTCGGTGTAACGGCATTTCATGGCATTCCCGTTTAACTCGACTATTGCCTCTTCCTATTGTAATTCCCCATCAGCCCGAAGCTTATGAGTAGTGTGTGATCCTTTCACACACCACCGCAACGAGCGATGTACAATGGCACAATGCAGTGTCGCGCGACGTCAATCAATACTAATCGATTTAATCCCCTTAAAGTATAATAACTTTGCTTAATGCATGTAATATATCGCTGCCGAATATCACACGATGTACTGAAAACGCTTCATCAGCCCTTTCCTCGATTAGACCCTATCATTCTCTTTAAGCCATTTTTTGTTCAAATTCGTCAGACTTATTATTTTCTTATGTTTTCCACCATAGCATGCCTTAACAAATTGTTGTTGATTTTAATCAGTGGTTTGTGTTTGTTTAATGTAATTAATTAAAATTTGGTAATTTAATTTTGTTTATTTTGTTAATTTTGTTTATTTAATTTATTTAATTAATTTGACTTAAGTTGACTTAATCATTCCTTTCGACAGACCTTCGTAAACATTTCATCAATGAGCCCCTATCGCAATCAGTACCTGTTCACTCCCAAACCAGTTTGACCTGTTTACCTCCCGAAGGGGACCCTAAACCGGCGCTGTTTTGGCTAAAGAATGGAGAGATAATTAACGTGAATAATCGGGGAACGGCCCAACTGAGTGATCATTCCGCTTCTGACATAATTCCACGTAAAATACTGCCCGATCATTCTAATTATTTAATTGGTCACGACGGGTCTTTGATAATCAAACAGACGACACTTTTGGATCAGGCTAATTACACATGTGCAGTAAAGAATCCGGTGGGTGTTAGATATAGTGAATCCGCTACACTCACTGTTTACGGTAAGATTTGGGATTTAACGTCAAAAAGAAAGTTGAAGTTCCTTTTCACTGACATGACACGGTGAAAGGAGAGAGAGAGATAAAGATTAAGCGAAGTGAAAGAGATTCATGAAAATCATGAAAATCCTCTTTTCTCTCTCTTCCTTTTCTCTTTTCTAAACCATACACTTATGTACATCATGCGGAGATTCTCTTCGTATGATGTATTATTACCATGAAAATGTTTGACATTTCTTTCATTATCTATATCTATCTGTAGTGAACGGAGGATGGTCATCGTGGTCATCGTGGAGTGAGTGCAATGTTAAGTGTGGCAGAGGAACTCAGAGGCGGATACGGTACTGCAGGTCAGTCAATCATCACTATAAATAACTTTACTTTTCTCTTAAATAATCGTTTAAACATATCCAATTTAAGTTATTTATCGTTCCACAGTAATCCAACGCCTGTTAACAATGGTCAGCCGTGTCCGGGAGAATCGACTCAAATAAGTGACTGCAGTGTCATTTGTTCCCCGATCAATGGTCATTGGACTTCGTGGTCATCATGGTCGACGTGTTCCCATGAGTGTTCACAAGTGAGTGCATTCAGCGAAATCACTTTCCCCAACATTACGCTGACATTATCTATTGTTTAGGTTCGCAGGAGAATCTGCAGTAATCCCTCCCCAAAGTACGGCGGTCAGCACTGTATGGGGCATGATTTTTTAATTAAAAATTGTACCGGTGGCATGTGTCGTAAATTGGGTGAGTTTACCGTATCCGCCTGAAATCATGTATTTTCTTTGTTTTTATTTCCCTTCTTTTGTGTCACTTTATTCGTTATAACTTTTTTGGGTGCAATCATCAGACTTTGGCTTTTGATGCCGCTCTATTTGCGGAAACATTTTCTCACGCTTTTTGCTGTTTCGGAAGGCTTTTAGCGTTTATCCATACTCAGCCGTAGAGTTATGCATTAGAGTGATGCATCGAACATCTGTATATTGTGCAGTTATTGCGTTGCAGTAGTGAAGGGTAATAATGCTTTGGGTCGAGTCATTATCCATATCCATATCCTAACTCATGAGGTTTATAACTCATGGAGGGACATCCTCAATTTCAGTCCTAAACTGTGCTAAACTGTGCCAAACTGTACCCATACAATGTTATTCTTTGTCATAATACAATAACCGTTTCACTTTTATGACTACGGCTGTCGAATAATTTTATTCCATTAACTACAATAGAGTAATAACTGTGGCAATAAATCCATAAACATATACCAAACAATAGATGAGTGCATACAAATGAGATGCAAAATGATAGGGTATTGTTGAAAATACTGTTGAAAATACGAGAAAGAATTGCATTGTGTATAATTGGATCGAAATTGCATTGACTTAAAAGTCGCGAATTAATAAAGAGAACACAGGAATGGGAAAGGGAATCGATTGGGGAAATGAGTTATCTATTGAAATCTGACATTAGTTTACATGAAAATGCCATGCTATGCAATGCAGAAATTGATTGCATCTCAATTGTATTGCAATTGCATTTGCACGTTAAGCAAACGGCTTTATTAGTGGGGTATTAATTCGCAAATGGGCATGTTATGGGTATGTTCGACTCCGGAGGGCGGTGAGTGACTCGAAGGGACTCGGAATTGGAATGGAAATGATATGATAGAAGTGATGAGATGGTATGAGATGCTTGAAAATTTAGTGATATATTATATTATACAATATACGATGCGGGGGATGTTGAAATGTGTATTCGTTATATGATGTTAAGGAATGACTCATCCCCACTTTGATGAAACCATTGATGCTTTCAGTCGCATCTCTCATCCTCTTTTCCTTCCTCTTTCTTTGCCTTTTAACTGTATATATAACATAGTGATGTCTTTCTCTTCGCTTCTCCCTTTCTCTATGTATTTCATCACAGACCATTAAGTGCAAAGGCCCGAGATGAGGCCATTCATCCCCACCCTCTCTGTCTCTATATCTTTAGTTCTTACAAAATTTTGATCTATAACATTAGCATCGTCCTTTACATAACGCATAACTTTTCCCATACCACTGTGTGATCATCAAATTGCCATCACATCACTATTCCCATTTCACTATTCCCATTTCCATTCTATTTTAAGACATATATGTATGTATATAGTGATGGTTTGTCAGTGACGAGTTCGATCGTCTTTCTTTTGGTGTTATTCTTTTTTCAAACATTACTCTACAATCAAATATATTCTCTTTTCAATTCCCATTCGGTCTGTCGATATCATTTCCTTTTCTCACTCTAACGACGATCACAACTGTCTGTACCCACTAAGGTTTGTACTCACTAAAGTCTGTACCCACTAAGAGATGATAGCATCGCAAAACATTTGGATCCCCATAACATGACAAATATTTTTATCCGCTCTCTTTTGCTCTCCCCTTTTAGATCTTTATCAATTGCAAAGACGGGAAAAGGAAGAAAATGGAACGAACGACGCTAAACAACAAATTTATTTCATGTCAATTATCATAACATCAGTATTTCTCTTTATCATTTTGCTATTTATATTTATTATGGTAAAACGACGGCGCTACAAGAATCAGGGATGGAATGACGATGATGAAGAGAGGAGCGGCGAAGATGGTCATGCAATGCTATTGTTATTGCAACAGCAGCATCATCAACCGCCCGATTTGATTCGAAACGGTACCGTCGAAAAGTATCAAATGATATCGCGCGTTAATAATGGAAATAGTAATTTATTGGACCATTTTGTGGTCAGATGTGATCCTCTACCATCAGTTCCTAACACTGCCAATACGAGTATAGATTCTGGAATTGCGAGTCATAACAATAATCACGCACCATCTAATCACTTAACTCCTTCAATCTCAGGGACGCCAAAATTAATGCCCGCATCGGCCCTATCAATGGCCACGACGACAGCGACACTCACTACGAGTGAAGAAAACATTAACGATCCTGAACCTGATTATGCTGAACCTATTATTATCAGTAATGGATTATCTCAAACATTGCAACAGCTGCCCATAGCCTCATCTCCTCTCTGTATGCGAATGCCTCAGAGAGTACTGCCGCCGCCGCCCCCAATCCCTTCGACTCCACCGCCAGAAGGGAGAAGTAAACATAACCTTAACAATATAAGAAACTTGCGAATCACACGTGACATGATGACCACGGGATGTTTCTCTTTTTCTCCTAAATTGGGGGTCGCTATTTATATCCCACCGAACGCTGTTGACCTTCAACCGACCGGCGTTTTGGAACAGCAAAACTCATTCTTTTATGGCATTGATTTGGAATCCAAATATACGGGTGTTAATTCTTTAAGTCCTATTTGCATATTCGGTATTAACGGGAATGTTGAGTTTAATCGTCCGATTGTTTTAATTATGCAGCACTGTCTTTGCCTTAACCATGGCATTGTCCCCAACGGATTAAGTATCCTTTGGCAGGAAAACATGAATCAATTGCAGTTTAAGTCATCCCCGAAATGGATTGAGATACTTCGATACGGTGAAGAGGATATGAATACGTCGTGTAATATTGATGTTGACGATCGATTTGTATATCTATCGACTAATTTAACGGGAAAATTCATGTTTTGCGTTCGGAAAAATCTCAAAGATGTGCAATTTAAATCGGGTGCAATCATTAAAGAAGATTCGGTCAGTCCCGATATAAACGACACTCCCGCATCTCCATTTACCAGTAAATTATATTTAGAAAAATCAGTTAATTTTTCTCTATCAGTGGAGCAATTCTCATCGACAGAACAACTTTTGCGTGCATATATTTATGATAATTTAGCGTCGTCCGTCATTAACTTTTCTAATGAAACTTCAAATAATCGCAGAACAAAATTGGGTGATACGGGAACAGTTCTACGACTTTCATCAAATGCGGGTCCGATATGTTTGGAAGTGATACATCCCAAAGAAAAGGGAGTCAAAGGGATGAGACACGTTCAGGTTCCATTAAATCATCTTTGCAATTCGGGTCCAAACTCATTGCTTCACTGTTCCTTTATAATACTAAATAATCCTTCACCAACGATAGGATATCCAAAATCAAATTTCCAAATCAAAGTCTGGCAAAATAAAGGTAATGAAAAGGAACCACGAAATGGATATAGAAATGTGATTCTTAACTTTAAGAATGATCATAACGATTTCAACATTTTTGATCAAATGAAAGATAAAATCGTTAAACTCTATGGCGACAGTGACATTAATGTACGGTTAAGTCTGACCGCACATTTAGACTTACCCCGAACTGACCAAAAAGATTGGCGTGAGTTTGCAATGGTCTCTAAGATACATCATTATTTGCCATACTTTGCGAGTCAACAGAGCCCGACAACACATTTGATGGACCTTTGGGAGGCTAAACTTATTATTAATGATCTCTCTCAATTAGATAATAATGATAATGCCGATCGGCAAAGAATATACAACGAAACACTTAAGCAAAATATTATTGAAGTATTAAGTGATATGCAAAGAAATGATTTGATTTCGATACTTTATCGTGAGGAATGATTTAATTGTTAAAAAGAATAACCGTCCTAAAAATGAAACAAAATTAATTATTAATTATAATTAATTAATTAATTATTAATTAACCAAAAAATCATACGCTTTGTTCTTTTGCCGTCCGTGAATGAGCAAATGTCCATCTTTAGGTGCCAAAAACCAACACTAAAATGTAAAACCGATACTAATTTATGTAAATGTATATGTTTGTTAATAATTGAAAGTTAATTCAATGCTTTTTACGTCATTTCTAAACAATGATTTAACTTAATGTACATATAACTAATTAATTGAATAGTTTTTCATATTTATTTGTAACTTATTGCATACGTTGCAATTCGTTATGTTACGAAAGTTTTTAATCAATTAATACGTAATAAAAACATTGCGTTTCAATGAGAACAGTGTTTTCACTTAAAGTCATATCCGCAAACGTTAATACTCTCAAAGAAAAGAGTGAAATAAAACTAATCTTTAGAGAGAAGAATCACTTTAAAAGCCCATGAAAATGTATGATCGGATAAAACGTGCGATTCTCATATAAAGCAATTCTCATATAAACTTGCGATTCTCATATAAAGCAAATGTACAGGAAAAAATAGTCGATTCTAATCCCTAAAACAAACTGAGTGAGTCTTTAGTATGAACTTTTTGACGATACATTAAGTGAGTAATTAATTTTGTTGACATTTGGCGTTTTCTCACTTTAATTTAAGCGCTTTGATTTTAATGCTGAATAATACTGAACGCTCTATTCTCAGATGTCGTTTATGTATTAAATCAATTGATAAGACATTAGAGGGGAATGGTTTAGTGAAGCCATTGATTGATGATGTTTATTATGAATTTGCCATGAATTTCCAATCATCATGTTAATGTTAACGTTATAAATCATTTTATTTCTCTCTTTATTTTTCTTTTCTGCGTAATTTCATTCGGTGAGTATCATAAACATTTTAATATATATCAGTATATTAATAGTTTTAGTTAAAAGGTATTTCCATTATACCATTACATGTATATTATTGTACATGTTTATTGTATATGTTACCGTATGTTGAATCGTATGTAATATATTCAAATATTTTAACGCATTCCGTTGAAATATGAATAATATTATTTGACATTCGATTATATATATTAGTGTATCAGTTACTGATTAACTCTGATAATTCCATTTTATATAAAATTCTATTCAATGATTTCGTAAAAATTTCATAATCATTATTTTTATGTCATTCCATTAATGTTAATGCATATTAATGAATCATTTCCATGGTTAATGTGAGAC